>JABBWJ010000062.1:0-291893 GCA_016647685.1 Suillus tomentosus | reverse complement strand
CCAACAAATATAAGTCCCGCCTGCCGAGCAACAGATATTTGCAGAGGAACATTGCAGAGGATCACGTGGCTATAGGATTGGACACGCTGAAAGGTAGGGATGGATGTGATTTTTATCCACCCCGTCCTTGAGATTTTGCTCACAAGGAGGGAAGTTGCCCTGCCGTCAGAGAACAGCATTACCGCTACAGGATGTATGACGCATGAGTGAATAACTCGATGCGCGAAACAAAACGGCACTTACATTCTTCCCTGCACCTTTTTGCACCATTTTAGATCCCAAGGTTCGATAGAATAACAGAATCTGAAGACAATAGTTACAGTAAGATAACATAAAATGAGATGGGCAGCCTACATTTCACCGCTTTCTAAAAATGACACTAGGAGGGAAGCACCGTTGTCGTGGAAGTGAACCGTGCGGGCAATGTACGGCTGTTTCTCAGTCTGCGAGATGATGATGATGGTCGCAAGGCTTTCTAACCAAAAAAATCAACACCATACAATAATTGACGTGTAGGAAACTTACTGTCTTGTGTCAGAGTCCAAAGATGCGGGCGACCACCAGCGGCACTCGCTAGACGCCGATGAACAGGATCCCAAGCAAGCGCCTCCACCGTGCCCGAGTGGCTCGTGGTTGTGCTCTGGAATCCGAACAGCGCCTGAGGTGATTGACCGTGATCAATGAGAGCGATAACGATACCCTATGACTTACATTGTTGCTTCTTTCATATACTTGAATGTTGCCGTCCGAAGCCCCGAATGCAAACATTGTTTCGCCACCATCGTCAACGTCCATCCAGGTAATGGCGCTGATATAACCGGCTGCTGGTGTAAAGATTTCTTGAATCATTTCACCAGACAGCAAGTTCCATACAACTATGCGACTATCATTGCCTATCCAGCTTTAAGTACAGGTCAGGTGAGAGAAAGGCTAAGATTAATTACCTCCACTAAGGAGCAATGCTCCATGCCGACTCACAGCCAATACATTGACTGCCTTAGTGTGGCGAGAGAGAGTATATTTGCTAGAAAACTACTTTCTCATCAACGTAAATATAACATAACTAAAGTTGAAGGACTTACATCCATGATCGAATATTGAGATATGTAGAAGGTATTGGTCGTATTTAACCATGCGCCTACACAAAATGACGTTCGCAAACAAAAGGCATAGTGACAATTGACCAATTGTCTGTTGACCGCTATGGAAACGGCAGAAGTGTGAAAATTTGGAGTTTGATCGGGGGAAGACCATGACTTAATCGGTAACGCCAATTGTTCGATATCAATGTCCGGTCTACTTTTAAATCAGGAAATAAGTTACTCGAGCCATGAAACTCATGGCGTCGAACATCATACCTTCTCGCAAATACAGCACTATCAATATGCGGTTCAATCCGTATGGCAGACCTTCACTGCGCTCCCATAGGAAAACCATGAACCCATACGACATGCAGGAAATGGAGTGGGGTATCAAGGCGTCGATAGACTCCTATGAGCGTGAGCTTCGACAACGAGAGGACGAAGTAAATAAATCAATTACTAATCATTCCTGCCCGCTGAATATTTGCAGGACGTGCAGATGGGATCAGACATGGATCTCAACCTGTCTATCAATGCAAGGAGTGGAACGTATGGTTGTGTAGACAGCGTGATGTCAAATTACGAAGTGAGTAACTCCCCGCTGCCTATCAATACTACAACTTACCGTAAATCAAAGGAGATTGAACCCTTGGCCGTCATTCCGATGATCGCCTTTGAGGCCTGGCGGTACCAATACCAGTCGCCAAAAAAAAGGAAACTTGTTCGTGGCCTGCACAAAGGTATTAACAAGCATATCGATCATCACTGCAAAAAAAAGCATGCCGGTACTGACCAATTACGCGAGCGCATGTACATTGCGCTCCAAGCTGCATTGCTGGACGTGGATGTTGACGAGATCATCCTCCCTGACGCGAGCTCGGATCAAGCCCATGCTAGGAAAAACAGCATAAGGCAAATCCTTGGCATTCACCTGTATGAATAATAATGTCGTTATAGGGAATTCAAGAAGAGTACCTCATCTCACTTGAGGTTGCGCAACGAATCTTCAACGGGATCAATTATATTATTCCACATGGAGCAAAACGCGTTCTACAGTCCCTTGGAACTGCGCTTACTACAAAATCATCAGTTCCAAGTATCATCGATAAGACAAGTGAGTTCACTAACCTTTCAGCATACTGTCATTCCTAATGTAAAGAAAGTATATCCCGCTGCAATGCCAGGACATTTTGTAGACTGACATTGAAGTCTAGAGTTTAATGAATCTGAGAGTACTTGGTATTCTAAGTATCACGACTACAACTGTTTTTCAAAAATATACGGAGCATGTCACCAACAACCCAACCTCCATCATAACGTTCAAGGATAGGATATCGTTTCTGTGCCTACCAGAGATGAGTAACTAATGATATTAACCAGACCAATACCTACCTCTGCATACACAAGGGCCACTTTGGGTTGCGCTTGGAGCCTCCAGGACTTGTTGACTTTTAGGTATTCGCGAGCCAGCTGTGAAACAAAAGCCTGTATGTAAAAAAAATTAAACAGACAATATTACAACAGTTGTAAGGACACGCACGCGAGTTTCTTCGTATTCAGATGCAGGCCAGCCAAGCGCTTCCTGTAAATTATACCCTCCCCGACTAATACGTGAGACCTCTCCTCGTGGTTTCGGAATCTTCTCTGACAGAGGGATAGGCAACAGAGCCGCTGGTGTAGGTCGTTCTGCGGCATCAGATGATGGGTCTGAGGCACGTGAAAATACTCGGTGTTGCGTTAAAGGGGGAGGAGTGTAACTGCGTTCAGGGGGAAACTCGCAATGAATCGTAAGCGGCTTGAAGTGACGACAGTACCGCCATTTGGTTGCTTTGGGCATAGCGTGGTAAGACGAAGTTGTTATCGTCATAAGTTAGACCTTATATATGTGCCAATGTGCGCAATCCTGATACTGACAGAATGTAGTTAGTTCCAGTCAAAGTCACTACCTTGTACTCACGATTCACAACGACGGGTCTTGTCTCGAAAGGACTACGGACTACATTAAATTTAATCAACTTTAACGCTCCGCAGCGTGCAGATTATCATAAGATACTCACCGATAGATAGAAGGACAAGGTAGCGAGGCTTAGGTAGTGAATGAGATGAATTTGGACTCCGCCGGCGGGCTGAGTGGGGCGAAGCGCATTAGAAGCGCACTGTATGTGAAATGTGTTGAGCTCGTCAAGCTCATCGAAAGAGAGACTTACAATCGGCGTCAACTAATAGTGGACAAAACTGCCAGGAAAGATTCTCGAGGCGTTGGCCCTGATCGAGATATGATACCCGATCAGGCGCGCATCAATTGCTGGCGGGATGACGCATAATGGTTAGTCATAGCGTCAGAGTCACTGGTTGCGTTTGGACGCACAATTTGGGGTGACGACGGCTTTGTTGTTTCAGCGAGCAGGGACTACCAGAATGATGCATTGAATGCGCAAACGTAAGTAATAACACTGAGACTATACTGAGAACTACAATAAGACAATACTACTTAATACTAAGACTATACTAAGACTATACTAATTGTAAGACTACATTGTAAGACTACCGAGATGTAGACGTGACGAGATGATGGAAAAAGAAAAGACTACCAAGTAAGGTTTGGAGGATTAAGTAGTGAATTGCATAATCAAACTCCGCCGGAAATACCCGAAGCGGCTGAGTGGCTGTCGCCTGAGTGGTTGAGCGGCTGTCGGCAATTTCCGTCGGAGTTTCAACTGACTCGGAATTCACTACTTAGTAGTGAATCCCCTGTTATGGCGCTTTCTTTTCCCCCTATCACAGTCGTATATCTTTGTAGTACTATAGTCTGTAGTTAATCCTTTGCGATATTTGTAGACTTATAGCACTTGCAGATTGCGTAGTAGCCTATTGTTATTTCATTTTGCATTCGAACTTGTTTTCTTTCATTTAGGTCGTCAGGTAGACGAAGTAGTATAATAGATTTTGTCATACAATTGCGTTAGGAGTATATCATGAGGCTACATCGCGTCAGGCCGACCAAATCTTCTACCTCTCATAATGGCTCGACGCGGAGGCAATTCCACCCCGGGTGATGATCCAGAGATCAACCCAAATCCCCAAAACCTTGCCTCAGCACTTGCTGTAATCGGACAGACCGCCCGCAAGTATGTGTTTGAACTAGTAGGCGCATATATTAACACTGACTTAGGGATTGCAATATTTCACAGTTTCATCACTCGCGGGACTCATGTGTCGCAAGGCCCAACTGTGCCAGAA
Source organism: Suillus tomentosus (assembly GCA_016647685.1). Taxonomy (NCBI): domain Eukaryota; kingdom Fungi; phylum Basidiomycota; class Agaricomycetes; order Boletales; family Suillaceae; genus Suillus; species Suillus tomentosus. The sequence continues at coordinate 287,571 of JABBWJ010000062.1, read as the reverse complement.
CATCGCGCTAATATAGAGAACAGGCTCAATACTTCGTTGGCATACAGGCCATACAGGCCCTATCACTCGTTCACTTCACACAATGAAGATGAGGGGCATTCCAACCGGTCCCCGCACCGTGTTTCCAATTCCCCTCTATCCCCTCAGTCGAATAGCGCCTCCCTCCAGTCCACCGCACTCGCCGGCTCTTCACGTGGGCACACCGAGTCACTGTCCCCTCCTGCTACTGTTTCATTTACGCCCACTAGTAATCCATCCATACCAATGGCCTCCCTGGATACTTCGACTGCACTTGTTCATCCATCCTCTCCGGCAACTGCTCAGGTAACCACCCCAGACACTTCACTAAACGATGCTCCCATGGACGATGCTCCCGTGGATGTTGCTCCCGTGGACGATGCTCCCGTGGATGCTGCTCCCGTGGACGATGCTCCCATGGATGATGCTCCCGTGGATGCTGCTCCCGTGGACGATGCTCCCGTGGACGAGCTGCCCTCCCATGCCAGTCGTGAAAATTTTATTGATGAAGAAATGCCAACAGCCGCTCCATTTCCACTCATGGATCCCAAACCAACGTCTGATATTCCTACAGGCTCTAGACGGCACAAAGCACTTCCCCTGCCGTCCATCACAGAAAACTATCTGGGACAAATGGTCAACCAGCAATTTGCTCAACTGTCCGATAAGGTAGTTGTGCCTGCCCTCAGGAGTGCAGTTGACGCTATGCTACCAACAATCATTGAATTGATAGCGGGTGAAATTAAAAGCATACACTCCACCTGCTCTCACAACATTCCACCTGCTCCTACACGCCCCCGGAAATATCATACATCTGAGGAAGATAGCAAGCCTGATTGTAACGACGATCTGACGCCTTCTCCTCGCAGAAAGCACCCAGGGAAGCGAGGTATCAAGAATCAATTACATGTACGTTTGAAGTGTTCCAAGTGAATAAGGGTTGATTAATATCAATTTCAGCACATATTTCGGAATTATCTACGGGACAAACGTCTTCTACAGTCCAAGACTGGTTCATTACCACAATCACCTCCGTCGCAAGCGGTTCAGGCTTTCACCGACAATAACGAAAATCCACCAAGTTTGGACAACATCGCCATCGACTGGCAGGACTCTTTGAGGTCCTCTCTGTGGAATACGGAGGCGATCAACTTGATGGTGATAGACTTTCAACAAAGAATTCAGACAGGTAGCTACCCATCAGTCACTTTCGACGACGACACGATGAACCTCGACAACTTGCGCGTGCTCTGCATCGACAAGCTTCGTCGAACTCAACAAGCCTATCGAGAGCACCGCAAGATAGAAGCATTTGCAGATGTTCAAGATAGGGAGGACGCTACTCGTGAGCATTCTTGTCGTAGCATTCGGAGGCAACGTCTAGATAGACTTAACACGCGCAAACACGGGGTAAGTGGTATTGCTATTTCTCTCATTTGTGCCTCATCTACATGCTTGCAGACCCTCGAAAGACGCCGAAAAATTGTCGAACAAAATCGCCACCGCAACCCCCAAAAATGGGACACGATCAAGCGCATCATTGACCGGTTGGATGTTGATGGGATGAGCGGAGATGAAACAGATACTGCTATAGGTGTGAAACCGAAGATCATGAGGCGTGTGGCTCTCCCGTGGATCAGCCCAGCAATCACTAATCTACTTCACACCGTTGAGTCGTATGCGCCCGCAACGTACGAAGAAAATATGTCAATTCCAGTTGGTAATACCTCGCTCCCCCGCTACATGGAGGCGAGACGCACCTCCCAAAATTCGATCGCAATCGCGCGGCTCCCTCGTAATTGGTATCACGACGCTTGGTACAAAGTCAATTCAAGCGGTATTCGGGCACTTCTTGACGTTCGCAAGGACTTTGAAGTGCCGTGCTTGGTTAGTAACTGCGTCTTTTGGATCTAAGGTTTACTGACCGTTCTGTAGGATGCTTATCATTCTTTGAACAACGTCCGTCAATGAAACCCACGGAAGGAGTTACTTATTAGACTCAGTATTCTTATCAGACTCAGTAAATACTTGTGGATTACACATCGTTGCAAGTGGTTCCGCGTCGTGTAACCTAATTCTTCTGGAAGAAGCCCCATCAAAGCCTTCGAAGCCAATCCGATATATCCTCGTATCATGAAATTAGAATCTCACCTTATGAGCTTGATAGCCAGCCGGGTCACGCGATAATTCGCACTTTCAGTTTAACACTCGTCAAGCTTGCATAACAGTAGGACTACTCTTACTGTAAAGTGATGTGTAATACTAGCCTTGTAAACCAGAAATTTGAGAATGCGAAGTTATGATTGGTATAATGAAAACATTGTTTATCAGAGCGAAAAATGGTGGCGCCGTCAGAGTTAACAAAAACAGGAACATTGCGATCTCGTCACCGGAACATCTTCCGACTCGCACAACCAACAGCTGACTCGGATGCCAACGATGAAGCTGGAGGAACTTCTTCCGGAGGACGGGGCTCATCAATTGCATCATGATACACCCATGCTTTGAGGATCTCCTCGATCTCCTCGTGAGTGACACCATCACGCGTCTGATCAGCATCAGCATCAAGGAGTTTGTAGCGCCATGCCTGAACTAAATCTCTGACGCCACCAAAGTAAGTGGTAGTGCGATTCATCAGCTCGTTGTCGCGGCGTGGCACGAGCACCAGCCCCGATTTGTACGGAGCGGCGGCGGCGCCCATGGCCTCAATGACTTCACCCCACTGGTCTGCCTTCTTCGGGTCTGTTCTAGTGCCCTTTGGCCCGTCGAATGAGGTAACGAATTCGACGAAAATGTAAAACAGGGATTCGAGGTCATCACTGGCAGTTTGTTCAACCGTCATATTTCCCAGACCCTTGTCTCTTGCAATTGCAGAGATTGCATAGAGAAGGCGAATGGACATGTATGGCACGGTGCCCTTCGGACAATGAGATCAGCCAATCTTGTTATATTAAACGTCGAACCTCGACTCACGCTACCATTCGAACGAACACTAGTGCTGCCTGGCGCGATGATCTGGGCGTGATCAAAATCGATGAAGAAGCCGCGTCCTTCATGAATAATGAAGTTGTTGGGACTAAGGTCTCCGTGTAGGACGTTCCTCCCGATCATTGCCTTGTGCGCTAAGAATGGATACAAATATCAAGCTTAATTCAAACATTAGAAGAATTAGAAGAAGGAACCCACCGACTACGAAGTCCCGAAAAGCGCTTATGAGTTCTCGTTTGGTCGAAAATGTCGACAGCGGCTCTCCACAGGGAGTCAAAAGCATGCGTCGGTGATATTTACACCGAAAGCCTGGACTGAATTTGCCGCCGTGTCGTTTACGGATGCGCAATGTGGAGTCGGACTCTCCCTCGTACTGGACATCCCAAGCAGCAACGAGAGTAACGACATTAGGAATGCCTCGGACAATCTCAAGAACCTTTTCTTCGTGATCCTTCTTTGCCTCATCCACCCAGCAATCCTTCAATGCATATTCCACTCCGTCTTTATCCCGAACGCGATAGCAAACAGTTCCGCGAGAGAAAAGACCCTGGCTTCTCCACAAAACGGCGATGATCAACAATTTCCGCCTCTGCCTGTCTTCTATCCAGCCGATCGCCTGATCCCCCACTTCGCATTGCATATTCTTGCAAGACTCGTCGCACATGTGCATGGTAGGGTCCATCCCATAGACTTTGCTGTTTCCCAGCGACATGGTGTTTAACATGTCGACAAGACGAGTTGGATTTGCTGTGATTAGGATGGGACGTGTGATAATGAGGCCTGAGCGATCCATGTAATGGGCGCGAAGACGGTTTGCTGCTAGGCTGAATAGGATGACGAACCGACGCCAGGGTTGTTCTCTCATCATAAGATAACCTTTCGTGACTATTCCCTTGAACAACGGTATGCTATGGTCTGCGCCAAGATCAGACTCAGTGATATCGACGCATGTGAGGACATGTGCCCAGCTTTTGGGTTGAACGTTGCGATCAAGAAGGACTAAGCCAGGCCTTTGGTCGTTGGTCATGTCCGAAATGGGAGCAGGGCAGAACTCTGGCGACCACTGTCGATACAGGTGTTCGGGGTATCCAGGTTCGAAAGGGAAGACAGGCGAACGTTCAGAGTAAGTCAGATATGAGATGCGCATGGACGTATAGATGGCGTTGAACAGAAGTGACCATTTTGAGTCTCGTGAGTGCGCTCACGGAGATCGTTTTCTCGCAGGACTTGTTGGGTAGCATTGTTTGGATCCCCTACTCTCAAAACTGGTGGGAGGGGAGACGGACGCGGACGAGGAAGCCTCGTCATATATCCTCAGGATATCCATTTCGGTGTCATCCTGCAGCTGCCTCCGCTTCTTCACTTTCTGCCCCCCCGTGATCTATTCTTCTCAAATTTCCACTTCTGACCGACAAGTATAGGCTCTCCAGTCGTGTAGGAGATTTTCTCGATAGTCGATATATCGAGACTAGATTTCGGGATGATTTGACTCATGAGAGATGGAGTGTTGGCGGTGAGATCAAGTTCTTCCCATAGGACGTTACCTTCAAGACCTTTGTCCAAGTGTTTGTCCATGCGTGACGGGTGGTGGGGGGGTGAGGTGAATGTACTTGATGCGTTGAATGTTGGCAAAATGAAAGATGTTGAAGTGCTTGCCATGGTAGTGGGAAGAGTGCAGCCGCTCACGATCAAGATCTGTGTAGACATTAGTTTTTCGTCATGGTCTTAGAGCGCCATCATACCGGATCCCAGATTAGAGCCCTATGCCGTTTTGGCGAATGATATTATGTACAACTATTATGTGTAAGTTGATTATATTTTTACTAAGTCAGTCCATGTACATAGTGGGAGAGAAAGAAACCAAAAAAAATAGTAAGCTAAGTGTGTTGACTCGATAAGTAGTGAGTGGGAATCAGACTCAGCAGGAAGCTCCGCTAGAATACCCAAAATCATATCACAAATAGTCACTAACTGATAGTAACTGATCATAAATGCAAAATTCCGTTAGGAAGAGAAGGAAAATAACAAAACAAGAATTCACTACTGGAACTTGGGTAAATCAGCTTACCACCATGAACAGCAAGGAAGTGCGCGACGCCGATCAGGCGCGCATCAATTGCTGGTGGGATGACCAAAATAGTCAATCATAGCGTCAGAGTGGTTGCAGTTGGACTCACAGTTTGGGCGAACAGCTGCGCAAACGTAAGCAATGACAATATTGAGATTGAGACTATACATCAAAACTATATTAAGACTGTACTAAGACTGGGTGACTATCCGTAGGCAAAATAATGCGGAATAGATTATAACGGACTTTGAAAGATATCTGCAAAATTTAATATGTACAAAAAACACAACCGTAATGCATCTGGATTAAAATAATTCAGTCAAAACTAGATGTTCGTAGTTAGTAGAATGACCCTGTGGTGGTCGCAGGAATACGTTAGTATACACAGGAAAACAAGTCTTTAATGTAAAAAAACAGTCGCAGTAGCTTGGGGAACGAGTTGTTTTCGCAAGTCTAGACTTATAGGGAGAGAATGGTGTCGGCACTGCTCACCCCGCACCCTGGCCGGTCGCAGTGGTACGTGTTGGCGTCGTCTGCTGATAGCAATCTTGAAATTTCAGCTGAAAACTTCGCCAGGGAGCTCAGGGATGGGACTGCGTATATTGGAAAATGTTTGGCCCAGGTGGCGACCTTCGCCATGCTGAACATGTGTCAGGCGGACCTCAAGTCTTGGATTAGTCAGCAGATATCTTAGGCGTAGTGGCTCAAAACGGATTTAATCCGTCGTTTATAATCCGGATTAATCTGTAAGGGGGGGGCCCCCCCCCCCTTCTAGATTTAGAGTTTGTAAGAGCCTCAAAATAATATGTTTTGAACATCCGACGCAAATGAACAGCGGCATCGCGGCACGACTTCCTTATATGGTCTTTTTTATTCTATCTTATTTTATTCCGCATTATTTCAGCCTACGGATAGTCACCCACTACCAAGATAGACGAGAGAAGACGATGGAAAAAAGAAAGACTACAAAGTAAGGTTTGGAGCATTATGTAGTGAATGGGATAATCAAGCTCCGCCGGAGATAGCCAAAGCGGCTGAGTGGCCGCCTGAGTGGTTGAGCGGTTGTCGGCAAGTTCCGTCGACCCGAATTCACCAATGTGATTATTTTGTCTTAATGTGTGGTAATCAATGAGATATGAAGATGACCCAATGATGCCCAACGATACGTTACTGTAGCGACAAAGTATGGAAAGCAGGACTAGTAAATTGCTGCTTATGAAGCAAGGTAGCATGAATTTGTTTTTCAGCCAACAACCCGTTGTGCGAGTAGCTACATGCCAGTTTGCAGGCCATCGTGACTGAATATTAGTAGTGACTACGGCCCTTGGATCCAGAGCTTCATAATCGATGTTGAGCATGAATCCCCAGACGTCACTCACTGTACAAGAGGGGAGACAAAAGACTGTGGTGCAGACCGGAAACGACGAAGCCGAATGATGAAGATGCAGATATACGTTATGCCGAAGAGGGCACTAGTGCTGAGTGATGGCTAGAAACATTGATGGCGGGGATTGTCATGTGAGCGGAAGTTAAGAACTATGACGGCAGCCCGCATTTCCATGTTTCCATGTACATGTAAGACAGTGTAGAATTAATCTGGAGTGATGTCCTCATGTGATCATCAAAAAACGAAGACGGGACCGTTCAATGTCGCGAAGTTGTGCTGTTACATTGGAGCCTATATGAGTAGGGAAAGCTTTCCAGCCCGGGTACCATAGTAGGCGTACCTGGAACCTGCCAGCAGCACCAAAAACCGCAAGCACTGAATTTGAATGCGCGAGTAAGGGCTGAGAGATAGGCTAAAAAGGGGCGAGAGAAAGCGCAAGTGTCTTATTTGGCAAGTGAGCTATGGATGGCGTTTTCACTGGTTCATTGGTGCAGCAGTGAATATCAGTCCTTGTGAAAGACACGAGAGAACTTACAATCACCAGCGCGTTTAGTGGCCCAGGATGGCCAGCTGGTACTGTCATCCCGGCGTGCGCCAAAACTTGAGTGTTCTGAATTATTGAGAGATGATGAAAAGAACCGGCGGTGAGATGTAGAACTCACATCACGTGCTGCAAATAAGGCAATGTCATTGCCGGCGACGGCGCCTAGTGTGCAGTTAGCAGCATAACATTAAAACATAGAGGTCAAGGGGGTCTGACAGGTGAAAACCAAACAAACTGGCTTAGCGAAGCTGATCACTCTCGCTCTCCATAACAAAGCGCTACTTCACGATTTGTTTCATATGTATGTAAGGCTAGCTATTTCGATAGGTAACATTTCAAAGTCTAAGTTTTGCTGATAATCATGCACGTATCAGCGCGAGCAAATTTCTTCCCTTCCATTGTGGTTATATCTTCCTGGTCCTTCCTGGCAGTCATCGTTGTATGAATGCTCCCCATGAGGTCGCCTCGTATCAAGGTGAACTTCTTGTTTTTTCCCGTCGGTGGTTCCGGTAAAAGATATTTGATGGGAATCGGATCCTCCTTCATCCCCTTGTTTTTTGTTCTGGAGGAATACTTGATGAAGATTTCACCATCTTTCGCCGATCCTTTCTCGAGGAGAAATGGGTCCGGGGCCACAGTGTCGACGATCCGGTTAAGGTAAGATCCCCAATCAGATGATGGATTTGCTATACACATTTTCATGTGCCAATTATAGCACAACTGAGTGATCAGGGGATTGTGTAAAGCTGCAGTGAGATTGTCTGCTGCAATCAATGAGTGAATACGGACCAGGCGTGAAATATAATGAAGCGCACCAGAAGAGGAAGTACTCGCACTGGAAGGATGCAATAGGCGTTCTTCCCTATCAGCCTCGTTAAATGACCAAACGTCATCGTTGACGGCTGCGGATGGTGGATACTGATCTATCGAGTCGATGGGGGTGTCCCACACCGACACTTGTGTATCAGGAACGGTCTGATCGACATGTGGCACATCACGAGGAGAATAGCGAGGGGTTTGAGGTGGTGTGATATGCGGGGGCTGGATAAAGGAACCTCGAGCTAATTTGAGAAATTCTCCTAGCTGATGCGGAGCCAAGTAAACACCAGTGAGGAGAACACCCTTCCAGCTGCGTGTATGCGTGAGCAGGGAGCAAATTAAAGTGAGTAAGGTGATTTATTACCTGACAACGTGAGCTCGAGAGAATTCTTGCTTCCGACCTTGAATTGCAACCACGCATGTGTCCTGCGAGAGCGAATGCAAGGTCCCTCTGAAGGATTTCATAGGGCCCTTGATAATGAACACCTCCTTGCCAAGAAGGTGCCGCATAGGGTCACGATCCGCCCGCCCGCCAATTCTCGCGACATGCGTTATGGAGGTGGTAAACTATGATCGTTAGTAACAAACTTAGATTGATAAAATCAATGAGAACTAACCTCTTTTAGTCGCTTGTCTTTGAATGTCAATGTTTTCTCATCCAAATTCACTCGCACTACCGTCCCCCATGCTTTGAATGGGTCACCTCTAACAACTTGAACGATATCACCAGCTACAACGTCGTATCCGCGCTCGTGGGTATGGTGAAGGGCAGTCGGGTTGGGATTGAAGGCCGTTACCCTTATCGGGACCCAAATGTGTTGATGTATCGATTCCGAAAAGAATGCAAGTGTCTGGCTTTTCGTATCGACCTTGGAGATTACCCCAAATTCGCGTATATAGAAGCCCTCGGTTACCACAACGTGATCACCTTTCATCGGGGTGTCAAGCTCGTGTGATACATTTGCGGAAGCCTGTTTGCTCATGACCCCAACGAACGTCGCCAACAAATCGGATGCAACGGTGAACTGAAAGAAACCTTAATAGTGATAATACGACAGTTGATGAATCACTTACTTCGAATTCGGATGACTGGTCGAGTACATCAATTGTGTTCTCGTCGACTTGAACGACCATCCCAGTTTTTCCGTTCAGGTGTGAGGCCACTAAACTGCCGTCGAGCACACGGACACTGTCCCCCACGCGGAATTTCCTTTCGAGATCGGAGATGGCGAACATGATCGGCTCATGTGAGATTTTCTCAACATGCACCGATTCCTCCAGATACGCTGATGCCGACCGGGTGCACATGTCAACGCATTGAATCTTCGCTGTGCACCCAATCATCTCCCCCGCTCTAACTCTTACCAAATCACCTTCCATCCAATGTTGCGCGGCATACGCGTGCAATGTAGATTGCACTAACGCTGGATTGCATCTTGACTCCTGGTGAAGTACAATGCTCTCTGGAGCGGGAATCGGAATCTCGACAACTGCAGTTCTATTGAGTTTAAGCGCCAGAAGGCCATGAATGTAGGTCTTGTTTCGACCCGCAAAGCTTGAGATGTCGTTAGAAGAATTGTGTAGGCGCGGCAAGTGGGAGTCCTTTCCGACTTCCCGCCCTGAACTTTCCCTCGACGCAAGTAACAGTGTGATAGTGTCGGTTTGCGGATCATACACATGTGCGTATCCCACGTCATGCCGATATTGCCCACGTCTGGGGCGATACCAGCCAGGGATCGTCAAGTCGCGTTTGCTGGTGGGCACCTGATCCTCCCGAGACAGGCAAATAATGTCGAAAAAACAGTTTGTGTGACTGGATGGCCAAGCCTTCCTTATGACGACGGTATTTTCGGCCTTGACGCACAGACGGCCTGGGAGCGTTGAGTGCGTGTATACCTCGAAGCCCTTGCTTTTCAACTGCGCGGCTAGATAAGACGTTTTCGAAACTAAAAATCGGTGTTAGATGTAACAAATTGATAAGAAATATTTACTTACACGGCACGGTGATGAGCCATGTCGAGAGGTCATGCGCTGACGCCATCCCGTCGTCTTGCATACTTGACTGTGGCTTTTCGGATTCTCCTATTTCTTCAGGAGATTGGTCCGAGACTGCTGGAGGCGCTACGCTTGAAATACGATCGACCACGTCGAATGCTCGAGTGTCAAATATCTTAAGCCTTTCCTCACGAGTGACAGCATCCACGATGGCATCCAATACCGACTCCCAGTGAGCCATTGATGCCGGGTTGTCTGCAAATTCTACGTCCAGGAGGTAGTATGCATGGCTAGAGCCGATTTCGTCTTGAATGAATCGCTTGATAGTCTGGCGTGCGATCTCGCTGGATGAAGGAACTGGTTGTGGCAGCCCGGAGCTTGAGGTCAACCTGTTCTCGATATCTGCTACCTTATCTAACCAGGCAGATGCAGATTGGTGAAATGACCCCCTCAAGGGTGAGGCAACTTTCGCTGGCAAGACGTGCCGAGCCTTGACGGCGCGAAGATTTGCCAAAGCCTGGGCATTGTCTTCGTCGGCCGAGAATAATGTACGCGTCGCTTCCGCCCAGTCCTCTTCATGATAGCGAGAGCCTAGGTGTGAGGCAAGTTTAGCTTCAAGTTGGGGAAAGCTCATCTCCGAGGTAAGGTACTCCTCGAAGATGTCCCATGATGCTTCGTCTTGCAGAGGGTCCGACGATGCTGCTGCTTGACCATGCCCAGAAGCGCGGTCATCTATGAAGGACTCTACACAGGAAAATGAGACTCCTGGAAACGGAGATAAAATACAACGACTTACCATCGTCTTCATCCACCGTATCCTCGTTTTCCCCGCCCTCCGAATCGACGTCTGCCTCTGTATCGAGGTACTTTCTCGCATCGGTATATTTGACGCGCTTGATGCGCCCTTCTGGAGCGATTGCGGTAGTCGCTGCTCGTTTTGACATCTGTAGGTATTGCGTTCTGAGCTACGTATAGTAGTATGTAGTGTATGTAGGGGAGAGAAAGCAAAAGGGAATTATTGCATTCGACGAGCCTATTTGTAGTGAATCTCATTTTGTGGACTTTTGGATAACATAAACACCTCACAGTGGACCATTATCAATCAATGTAAAATAAATCGGACCAACTGTGAACAATAGCACTGTGGAACAAGCTAGACCACCTCATTCAGCGCGTGAATGAGGATCTACAACAAGTATACAGGTTTTAATGTAACACTACTAGTAAAGTCTACGGATTTTGGATTAGAGTATGTACATGTACGACTGTGATAGGGGGAAAAGAAAGCGCCATAACAAGGGATTCACCGCTAAGTAGTGAATTCCGACTCAGTTGAAACTCCGACGGAAATTGCCGACAGCCGCTCAACCACTCAGGCGACAGCCACTCAGCCGCTTCGGGTATTTCCGGCGGAGTTTGATTATGCAATTCACTACTTAATCCTCCAAACCTTACTTGGTAGTCTTTTCTTTTTCCATCATCTCGTCACGTCTACATCTCAGTAGTCTTACAATTAGTATAGTCTTAGTATCAAGTAGTATTGTACTTAGTATAGTCTCAATTTTATTACTTGCGTTGGCGCAGCATCGCTGTGAGTCCCCACGCAACTATTCTGACGCTATGACTAACCATTATGTGTCTTCCCGCCAGCCGCATATACCCAATGTGCGTCCGTGCGTCGTATGCCGTTGATGTCGCACGTCCCGCTAAGAGGTGAGTCATTCTCTAGCGCGTTGAATCTTACTGAACTCACTTTGCGTGCTAAAGTGGGAGATCATCGACGCGTCTAACACGTCGTTTTTGTCCGAGGATCGCCTTCACCTACGATCTCTATCACGATCTCGTATTCAGAAAGACCCTCAAGAGCCGCATCGTTATCTCCGTCCCCTTCAAGTGATGAGTCTCACTCCTCCCAAGTGGTCCTCTCTGGTGCAAGTCGTGACTTGAGTATTGACGAGTGACTTCACGGAGTATGTTCAGTTTCTGTCATCCCAACTTATGTGACTAATGAACTTGTTCTAGGTTGAAGTACCCTACTGTCTACAGCCCCATTTTTGCATTCTCCCTGGCTCCCTCTGCATATCCCCGATAACTCTTTGCGCTCTTTCTACCTCTCTCCCGACAGTGCCACCTCCTCGCGATGCTCTTCCACGCAGTCCTCAAATATATCTCTAGCCGCCACCATACACGAAGACGAAGACGGAGACTCACGATCATTGCGCAGGCTCGTAATGTATCTGTGTATATTATTGCTTCATCTATAGACTCGATAAGTATCTCATCGCCCCACCCCCATCTCCCATTGCATATGTACACTCCATAGCAGCTATAATAATGTTCAGTCTGTAGCTAATAGCGGCTGTATTCACTAGAATGAATTTTGCAAATATTCATTAATTGCCGAATTTAAATCACTGAAGCTCAATATTCCTTTTATAATCAATAGATACTCTAGTTTCGTTTCACCATTGTTTTACTATTGAATCGAGGAGCGGTCACCTATTGAACGGAGTGGACCTCTCAGTGGACCTCTCAGTGGGGTACTCGTACATATATTCGACATATTCACAAATTGTAAACAAATTTGTCACATTGGCAAATGATCATCATTTATTTAATTTGTTTTTGGGCTTGTCAGTCAGGCGGACCTTAAGTCTGATATGTGATTTGATCCTCCATCTTGCCTCGAAAATGTCACGTGAAATATGCACAAACAATTGCAACCTTGGATACATCCTAATATTTGTAATTAAATTTTGGAAATTAAGTTAATATACAACATAAGCAGATTGTGAAACAAATTGTCCCTATGTCGTCCAAACTTAGTCTGAATTTAATCGATGGAATTTGAGCGTGATTCATATTCGAGATTTCATTCCGAAACTGTCCATTATCCGCACAGTAGACAAATAGGTTGATATATGCACGATTTTTCTCAGGATATGCATCACATCTGTTTACAGAACTTTTCCGGCTGTGTCTCAGGTGTTAGTTTGTCGTATCATCGGACACGGTGTCAACACGGTATATTTTCAGTGTCCAGCAAGTTAGAAATACTGCCTAGACTCTCGCAGTCTTTGTTTGCCGACGAATTGCCATAGTTCTCTAGGCAACTCAGGGCTGACTGTGAATCACACTTGGCGCGAAGAGTATGAACTTTTGCAGTGAGAAGCATACATATGGTCTTCAGCTCATGATCATCAGCGCAGGGTCAGTGAGACTAAAAATCAGTATTAACTCGCACTGACAAGACTAGCATGATCATGATGGCTGCTCGACTGTAGCCCCTTCGAGACTAGTCATACATGAATCGAACGCAGTCCAGCCCTTGTCCATTGGACGACTTCATCAAACTTTCCGCCTGCCACCTTGATCGAGTACTCGGAGTCTGCAACCGTAGATCAATCACTTTAACCCACGAGCCACAGGCGCCCTTCTTTGCAGACCAACGATACCGTGATCGTGCCTACATTCTGAGCACATCTGGGCAGGCCGTGGGCTCGATTCTTACACAGCATATCAAATTTGTTAAATGCTACTCACATCACGTTGCTAGAAGTCGCCGCCAACAATGGAGCACTCGAGACTTTGTGTCTATCCAGAAAAGATGTCGAGCAGTGGTTGCAAGAATGGGATATCTCTGGGGAAGAGCGCAGTCAATTCCACAAGTCAATTGTTGATGCATTCATACAATCTGACCAGCCGTACGTGTCATTCCATTTGACTGATGAAGATTGTGGTTGACATTTGACTCATAAAGGGAAACTGTGTATCATCACACGCTTTCCTATACCTCTTCATTACCATCCTCTTCGCCTAAAAGTCAATCCGCAGTGATCAATGCCATAGCCTCAGCATTGCATTTGCCCAGCTCGACTTTGACCCATTGTTCAAGTCGGACGCTGTTGTCTTAGCAAAGACTCACGAGCTTTTCTCGCTTCTCCAGGTGCCTTGGAATAGTGGCCTACCAGGCTTACATTCATGGCTCGAAAGCCATCCGGCTGCTCTCCAAAAATACGGTATGTCGGTTGATTATCATTGATACCACATATTTGAACCATTCACGGGCCTGCAGAACTCGACCGAGCACAGCTTGAGCGTGAGATCCGCCTTCTGTCATTTGCGTCACTGGGTTTTGCACACGTCAGGCATTGCATGACCGGTCGACCTGCCATATCCAGAGGTTGCGTCGATCCTGGGGATTGAGTCGAACCAAATAGAGAAATGGGCGATCGATGGTACGTCCTCTTGACATCTAGTCGTTTATAATTATCTAAAATAATCTTCGAATAGTGTCTTCTTTCTGAAAAGACCACTCAATATCTACACATTTGTTTACACCGTACTTTGGAGCGAGAGCAATGGGAGGCATTGGGAACGCGTCTTGTTGCGTGGAAGGCGGGCCTAGCGAGCGTGCTGGAGTTTGTTACTAGTGCACAAAAGCGCGGCAATGGTTCGAGTGTGGGTGAAGTCGTGCAGCAGGTCACGCAGACAGGTAAGACCGTTCAGGTTGACGCTGCGTAGCCTACATCAGACTTCCTCTGGTCAGTGAATCAAGTCATGATTGTTGACTGAAATCTTGTGGAGCTCATTGTCGTTCATCTGACCATGACTTCGGCTTTGATGTCGAACGTTCAAAACTCTCTGCCTACTCAGATGAGCAAACTTTGATTTGGGCGCTATCAACGTCCAGGGGTGTTGATTACAGCAATATTGCGCAGCCAAGCAACTGGATTCTGTATATATATCCGTGTTCCCGTCAGTCATGCCATCACTTACCACTGCTGGTGGTACTTTACCGCATATGAGCTATGCACAGCGTACAGATTCGATGTGTGTATGCACCTGCTCAAACAAACATCATATAACTCCACTCGCTGACGAGACGTACATAACGGATCAATGTACATCGAACTGCCTCAAAATTCGAAGCGGACCAAGGTGAGTACTTGATCTAATGGTAACACAGCCATTGACATGCGGTGTTGCAACTACAGCATGCAAAACTGACTCAAATGACAAGTCTCTTCGTCACCTTCAACCCGTATCTCTCCCTCTCCTCGATTGCTGACTTTGCGCAGTGTTTCTCTGTCCAGTGCGTCTGTACAGCCCAGTATCCTATATCAATCAAGGTCATGCCACACGAGGAGGCCGAGTCGCGTACGTCAACGAGACAGGATCCACCACCATATGGTGCACAGCACCGTCAGATTGCACTTTGGGAAGGTGAGCAGCTACCTGGTGATACCTACCAGCTTACTCAATTAGAAGTAGGCGGGAATGAAGCGCTTCCTCCTATGTGGCGACAATATAAGGCGTCCCCAGATGGTGAAACACTATATCAAGATGACACGCTCACGATGGTCTTGTGGGACCGACCTTTACCAGGAGTGCGACTAGGTGAAGGATGAAATTGCGACAAGGAGCGACGAACTCACGGTTGAATGTTTAACCTAGATTATTCTGGAAATCTCGTTGTTTCCGAATGCGAATGGCACATCTCTCCACTCGGTCGGTCCTACTTCGTCAACCACAATACTCGGACCACGTCGTGGAAGAAACCAAAGCCAGAACGTCCGGCAGGAAGCTTGATGCCGGAGTGCGTTATTGAGGGTCACTCCAACTGCACATGAGCCTTGCCTATTTGGGTACTAGTGGCAATATAATGAGCACGTCTTACGATAGTTCGATTCGTCAGTGGAAAAGAGACGGAGAAGCAGTGGGAAAACCTTTCAATAGCGATGGGGGATGGGTCCAATGGTAGCATCCGCGGACGAAACAATGGACATTTGTGGAAATGCAGATGGCACAGGAGGGCTGCATGATCGGCGACCCGTGGGAGGGGCATACTTGCTGTGAGGTGCCTTGATTGGGCTCGCAATTCTCTGGAGATAGCAAGTGGATCGGAAGACGGTACCATACGACCCTAGAACCTCCATACTGGTCGACAAATAGCACCGCCTATAGAGACCAGTCAACTAGTCACGGATGGGTTGTCAGTGGTCACCATCAAATACTCTCCACAAGGCGACAAGTTCATGAGCGGTGGAGACGGTCCGATCTGCATATGGTCAAGGGACGGCAAGCTGCTTATCGAGATCAAGGGACATGACAGGCCGGTGTCGTCATTGTGTTGGTACAAGGACGGAGCCCACATCTTCTCCGGCTCGGATGATCAAACCATCCGAAAATGGCGGACGATTGATGGACAGGAACTCATCGTTCTTCGGGCTCACACCCATCCCATCAGATCTATCTGTCTTACGCCCAGTGAACGCTATATTCTTAGCGGATCAAAGGACTTCTCCATTCGCATCTAGGATCTCAAGACCAATCAGGCAATCGGAGATCCACTCTTGCATGATGACGAACTCTGCGCTGTTATCATGTCCCCCGATGGCAAGTACATTGTCAGTGCTGCACTAGATAAAAACATCCATGTATGGAACCTGGAGACGGCACTCAAGGTTGTGGTACATATGCGCTTTGTTGTCACTTCCCTTTTTAACGGTCTTGACCATCTAGGGCGCAGACGATGGGAATTTAAAGCTTAAGGCAAGTCTTTGCTTCTCCTTCCACACTACATCTCATTTTTTATCAGGGACGTCCAGCTCAACCCAGAGTTGCGCGGCAACCAATCGTAAGGAACCTCATTTGTTCTCGCATGTTTCGCTAGATTCTTAATGTCCATTTGGACTTCGAACAATAGGCCATTACCAAAAGCTCGGCGAAATGCGTTGGTAGACTGTTTCGTTCTTCAGCTCTTGCTAATCCGACTTTGATACAGGGCAATGATTTCTTCGTCAATGATTCATATCGCGCACTTCGCCGAGCAGCTCCGCCTTCGTTGGCGCAGTTTGATTGGTTCCCTCCAGTTCAGTACCCAATCTACATACATATACGCCCCCACTATCACCTCTCATATCCCGACATTGGAATTTCAGCTTACTTCCTGCATTAAAGTACATTGCAGAGATATGGCATTGTCCCTGAAACTGATGAGGAAGCGGCTGCAGCTATGGAACGTGCGAACAACAACCAGGCCAACAGTGCAGCGCAATTAGGTCAACCAGCAGGGGCACGACCATCTCAAGCGCTGGCAGGGGCACAAGGGTCTCAAGCACGACCAACAGAAACACCAATCAACCGGTGGGAGGGAAGAAGTTCCTCACGAAGTCACTTGTTGCGGACTTTGCTTTGGTCGTCGTTCCACTTCGCGTCAATCATGGAATCATCTAGAAACTCTGCTACTCTGAACATTTCTCTTCCCTTTCATCTGTTTACGCATCAATCATCTCAGATAAAGCTCGTCTCGTCCCATGTACATGCGCAACGACATTGATATATTTCTCTTAACAAGGGGCGCGTGATTGAAGCAAGCATGGGGTCGTGCCAGTGCCTGTGTAGCTCCTGCGCAGACTATCCGAAAGGCACAGGAGATGGAATACAAACTAGGTCAGAGTGTGCAGAAGGATACTAATACCATAGTTTGCACCGGCGCTGTTGAATTTCGCTGGTCTATTGGGATATGATAGCGAAAAACTGCAATGTTAAGAGAAAAGGGCACAGCAGAGGGCTCGGGCCGGTACACATGATTGGAAGCTGGCCGGGATGGGCTAGTGGATGGGCACAAAATGACGATGTCTGAGTCCAACATTTGAAAAAGCAAATTCTAAAACGTCAAACCTGCTGCCAGAGAGCGTGCAAAGTTCAGTGGCGAAGTCCATACCTTATATATCCCTTTTGCACAAATATCTATCAGTTCTCCACTGTTGCTAGTCGGTGGCCATTTGAGACTCCCAACCCATCGAAAGGACTCTTGATAAATGATGCGTTTTCGCCTGGCAATCGGAAAGTCATCATCTATAAGTTCTGCCATCAGTTGAAGCTTTTGAAGTACGGAAAGTGCAACACGCGGCTGCCTGTGCGCTAAATCACGTGAAGCACTTTACAATAACTGTTGGATACACGATGCGAGACAAAGGTAAGTAAATACCAAACGTTCGGCCTCCATGTTGTATTCGCGTTGCGTATGAGCTCTTTGACAAACAATATATCGGCTGCTATCCTAACTTTCTCGATATCAGAAACCGTTGTGAATCACAGCAAGGAGGCTGGTGGCACGTCCCTTGCGTCACACGGGTCGCCCTGACCGAGTTGTTCGAGTGGAATGTGAGATTTCGCTAACGACAAGGATGTGGTCAATGATGAAACTCGGAAGGTTGAATGTTATCTTCTCTTTAATTCGAGTTTGATGGGCATGCAGATGCCTGATGGGTGCGGAAAGACTGAGAGAGTCAAATATCCATCGTGCCAACGACTTAGAGATGGGCAATTTCAGTTAACGAATATCAAGCTCATTTGTTGAGCAGCCCACCTTTGACTTTGACGGATCGGGCCTCCAAGGTACCAATGATGGTTACATGGAAGGCATCGAAGAAGTGTCGCGAACCAGTGGCCTTGTCGATGCGCTGAGAAACGGGATGAAATGAAGATGAGGCAGGAATGATATCGGGAAGGACAGAGAAATGGTCCACGAGGACGGATATGTCTCAGGATCAACTCGTTTCAGATGTTCCTGGTGGAGTGAGTGTACAGGATGGCCAAGAGAAATGTAGAGGACCATTCTAGCACATTGTGGAAGCTACATTCTGTTAAATTGAATATCATAGAGATAATGAGCAGATTTGTGCTCAAATTCAGACGTACTGGATGAACAAGTCCTATCATGGAACACGTAAGCTTCGAGACGACAATGTTGCCACATACGAGACGAATGAATACGCTTACTGAGATATGCAGGCGAGGACTTGGTTGGCAACTTGAAGACGGGTATAACGCCTCATCTACTCTCCGCAAACACAAGTTCCTGCGCGAATCCGATACTTGGACTTCGTTTACACGATCGAAGTCCAACCCACACCCACAATCTCTCTAATGCACGAACCTGTGAGTTCAAATACTCCTTGGCAAACTCCTTGTTCATCTGCTCCTCTTCTCCTAATTTCCCGATATGCAGGTGCTCTTTCTTTGATACATCGTGCTCTGGTGCCGGCTTATATCAGAGACAAGTTGTATCGCTGTTTGTTTGAAAGCCAAAATGTGAATGTTGTCGGTCGACAATGGCGTTGTCGATGAAACGACTATACTGCGCACGAGTTCACGCAGTGAAGTTAAGCAATGACATGTTTTTCCGAAATGAAGGAATGGTGTCATGATTTTCACAGATGATCTGCTTACTAAGACGAGAAGCGCGAAATGAGCTTTTTAGAGAAACTCGTTCGCGCTCATATGTAGATCGAACGGGCGAGCCAATAACATAATAATCAGACACTCCCATACTAGTCAGTGTCTGAACTGTGTACCGTATAGTAAGTCCTTCTCATGGTCCGCATCTCATGAATGATGGAAGACATGTGGTACGCTCACACTCAGTCCAGTCCTCTTTCCCCCGCATTTGTGTCTGATTCCTCTCATGATCAACATTCGCCGCCATGACTGTCACCCACGCACTCGGATCCATCTCTCTTCGTACACCTCCTTTTCCTTGCGCTCTTCTCGGGTCCACGGCACGTGTGGACAACACCACTGGGAAAGTTGGCCTCGTTGTCTGGAATACAGCTTTTGATGCAGTGGCCTTCTGGGCGGGGAGCTTGATGCTTGCTGGAAAGGCGACTTGTTGAAATGTTGAAGTTGAATTTTGCGCAGCATTGAGTACGTACTGCTCAAATCGTACACAGATTGTTCAACATGTCTTTGTATAACTTGGATTTCTATCGATATGACTACACTGACTACACGAAACTTACAAATCCGTCTCTGTACGAGGGCGTCTTGTCCGATTTTTACTAGGGTCGAACGTTGGGACTTGTCTCGACAACTCTTAGCATTTGCTTACGGGAAATGGTGAATCCGCATCTTGGACATGAAGCATCCGCTTCAGCGTGAAAGCAGAGCTTGCTGCTGCTGAGCAAGTCATAAAATGTAAAGGTCTACCTGAGAATTTTCCCTGATATTCCAGTTTGCGTCAAGGTCTGGTTTCTTTACATGGATTTCGACCGACGGAAACGAAACTCATTGGGTAAAGGAAAAGGGATACTCGAGTTTGGCCTACTCTTTGAGTTCTCGCTGGCACGCTTCGTGAAGCTCATGTATGTGTAATGACCTCACCGGCCGTGTCATATTTTGGATCAAGGGGACACGAATTGAGAACAATTGGCACGCGAATGTCAAGATATGACTATCGACGTCACTCTCGTACACACTCATCCTTTTCTTTTACATACACAATCACTCTTCGTTACATGTTTCATACACGTTCTCCTTTGATTTTCCGTCTCAATCAGCGTATTAAGACTTCTCCACGTCGAATATTCTCCTTAGTCTTTTGATCCAATAAAAAGTCTCATCCCCATTCCTAGTCCGAGCCTCTCGATTCGTCACAGTGAAGGCAGGACATATTACACGCCTCTCCTCAGACTTCTGCCCATACTCATTCTTCACAAATCACAGCTCTACGACAAGCAGCAAGCCCCGAACGATTATGCAATGCATCACGCTTTCGACATCCCCTAGATTGGAAAATTAGTACCTCCCACCGACCAACTGTCATCGATGCATCTCCCGCAGCATAAATAGTTGAGACCCCGTAGCGCTATTTTCTTCACTTTGTATATACATTTATATTTACAATAACTCAAGAAACTCCTGTGCAGAGTTATTAGATTTCTGCATGTCTCGCTTAAGGTAAGCCCCTCCCGTTATTAATCGCATTAGCTACCTGACTCGTGTTCGGGCGATTAAATGCATATCTACGAGACATGTACAGTGGCTCAAAAAAGTGTCTCAATGTTTGTAACTTTTCATGTAATTGCTTTATTATGAGCCAGGGTGTGGGAATATGACTAAACTATAGGGAGGTGTCATAAAGCTATACTTCTTAGCCTCATTTGAGTTCCCTATAGCATGGGAAGCTGATGTCATCATGTGCAGATATGGCTATTTTAATTTGGTGACTCATTGAGACACTTTTTTGACTTTTAGTTTGATCAACACAATCTCTATAATTATGATACTTTATGTGACCTTCTGTTGCTCTAATCACTTCTGCCACTCTTCTAGACATGCTATCTATCAATTTTGAATATTTCTTCTTAGCACTCCTTTCTCACTCTGCTGCAACTCTGTCCTACAGCTGAAATAGCCCCTATGATGAATTTTGATAGGCTGCAAGCAATTTCTTGAATATTTTTCAGAGATATTCAATAGGGCTGATGTATAGGGACTATGCTAGACATGATAGAACATTGAGATCATGGTATTTGAGCTGCTAGTGACTAAATTGAAAGCTTACCTCACATGAATGAAGATCTCACATTTACCATATTCTAACTGGGCAGGCTACTAATGCTACTCAGGTCACCTAATTCATCAATTCCATCATCTCCAGCTCTGTTTCCACTCAAACCATCAATAATACTTGCAAGGCAACAAATATTAAAGCTACAATCAAGAAGAAGAGGACTCTCCTATCCCTAGCCTATAGAAAGAGAAAGTAAACTTTAGCTTTAAAGCACCAGTACTGGACTGGAAGAGGACTGGAAGAGGACTATATTATAAGATCAGACCAAGATAAATATGATGAGGTCAGATGGCTGGGAATATATCTGTAAAAAGACAGGTGAACTACTAAAAGAAAAAAAATAGTGTAAACTCTTAAGTATGGAGTAACAAACATAGAGGTATAGGACTGTATGAGATGGAATAGAGTATATATTCTCTGTGTGAAGTAAAGTGAAGGACTAATACCAAGTGGTACATCTCTATTTTAGATGAGAGTCTGCTAAGAAGCATACAGAAATCATAGATTAATGAGGAAGGTACTATGTTGCAATAAAATAATGATCCTAAGTATATGTCTAAGTTGGTCACTAGCAGCTCAAATACCATGATCTCAATGTTCTATCATGTCTAGCATAGTCCCTATACATCAGCCCTATTGAATATCTCTGAAAAATATTCAAGAAATTGCTTGCAGCCTATCAAAATTCATCATAGGGGCTATTTCAGCTGTAGGACAGAGTTGCAGCAGAGTGAGAAAGGAGTGCTAAGAAGAAATATTCAAAATTGATAGATAGCATGTCTAGAAGAGTGGCAGAAGTGATTAGAGCAACAGAAGGTCACATAAAGTATCATAATTATAGAGATTGTGTTGATCAAACTAAAAGTCAAAAAAGTGTCTCAATGAGTCACCAAATTAAAATAGCCATATCTGCACATGATGACATCAGCTTCCCATGCTATAGGGAACTCAAATGAGGCTAAGAAGTATAGCTTTATGACACCTCCCTATAGTTTAGTCATATTCCCACACCCTGGCTCATAATAAAGCAATTACATGAAAAGTTACAAACATTGAGACACTTTTTTGAGCCACTGTAAGTCACCCCACCCCCATCGGAAACATGCGCTCACCGCTCATAACTGTCCAGATACACCTCTTCATTACTACAAGTCTTCTTAAAGGCAGGATGCTCAAAAAGTCTCCCTAACCAAGCTTCAAATTTGGTTCCTCGCAGCATTTCAAACCCGCGGTAGTGTTTTAACACATTAGACGCTCTGAATAGCCCTGGAGTCACGACCTTGAGTGTCTTCCATTACCATCAATGAGAAAATAAGACCCACATGGTGCGACCATGACGTCCGCCCATCCCAAATCGCCACCTTCAACCCAGAGCCCTGTCCCCCCTACCTCTCTTTCCGCGTGTTCGAAAAGCTCGACTAATGATTGAATAGCTGCGTGAAACTCTTTCCCTGCAGAAATTTGCGCCTCTGGACCTTGAGCTTGAAGATACCTGTAAAACGCGGGCATGAGCGTTCGGTTGATATGATCTGATTGGAGCCGGACGAGCGCTTTCGCATCTGACAAAAGAGCACAATTTATGTATGTGAGCGCTTGCAAAATTATGTTGTGTTTCACAAACATGGATCTGTTGATGGCGGGAAGAGGCTTCTGTGCGTTGACTTTGCAGCGATACTTGGTGATCATCAGCCAGTTTTAGCAATGTTGGGATTCTGTGTGTGGGATGAAACGTACTCTTCGAGAAAGTCGAGGATGACGGTGCTTTCGTTGAGCGCACGAGGCGGATCAAAAGTATTGAGCATGAGCGCTGGGACTAGGCCTTTCGGCGAGACGCTTAGCAGTTCTTGCGATTTTTGATGGGGATCGACTTCGTCTGTCGTCCATCAGAGCATGCGTACAGTCATTGTCATCACCATAGTTGATGCATCAATGATCGACACGCTTACAATACTAGATTATGATTACCCTCGATCAGTCTGCCCTTCATTCAAGTACGGCAAGATTCTCTTACTTTGTACGGAATCTCAAGATATTCAAGCGCAGACCATACACGTTGCATGGGTGGGGAAAAACAGGTTGCGAAGAGGGTGATGTCTTGGTCTTGAGCATGTTGTTCGACGGTTTGGAGAGCTAGTCCGGTGCATGGGCGGTGGTAGACTTTGCCGGAGTCGGTCATGGCTGTTGTGAGGGTTGGGTTGTTGATGATGGTGGGTGATTGGGCGTTAAGTACTATTGCAGCTGTTCGACTCGTGACCCTGGCCCGTTACCCGTGCATCCCTGCATTTGCACTACTGGAACACGAGAAAGAAGCTGTGGAGCGATGGCCGGTTGACAGAAATGAAGGCGTTGAAGGTACAATTCAGATGGTGAGTCTGAACAATGTTGGGTCTATGCAGAACCTAGCTGCTATTCAACCCTAAAGGGTTTCTGGACTAGGCTTAAGGCTCAGAGGAGAGGAAATATCATAGAAAACTGCTGAGCACTCAGACTCATACTGGTAACTGGTGAAAAGATTGCTTGCTTATGTAAGCTACAAAAGTGCCAACATAAGGTAAAGTAAAAACAGTCTCTACAAGCCCAGCCAGAAATGAATCCCTACAGCGTTGAAGTTTATGATTTTGCGGAATGGAGTATGTTGACCAAGGTCTTGCACCAAAATATGTTGAGGAGATCATGGTAGTTGATCACATCTCACACGACAACGGACAGTGGGATGTGAACGCGCTGATGTCTTCTAATGGTGTTTCCTAGTGACACTTACTATATATTGTCATACACACAGCCTTGTGTAGCGCTTTGAAATTTTGCCAAGCGGCAGGAGTGGTGGTTCTGCCGCTGGCACAAATTGCTCGCAAACAATTCTGCCCCCAGCACTAACATCGGGGTTATCGATAGGGAAGGTTCGAACCAACATAGAACCGTTCGGGCAATGGTAGACCGCGATGTAGGGATTCATTTCTGGCTGGGCTTGTAGAGACTGTTTTTACTTTACCTTATGTTGGCACTTTTGTAGCTTACATAATCAATGAATCTTTTCACCAGTTACCAGTATGAGTCTGAGAGATCAGCAGTTTTCTATCATATTTCCTCTCCTCTGAGCCTTGAGCCTGGTCCAGAAACCCTTTAGGGTCGAATAGCAGCTAGGTTCTGCAAGACCCAACATATTGTTCAGACTCACCATCTGAATTGTTGTACCTTCAGCGAATCTCACTCAGGTCTGGTCCGCCCCAATTCTTGAACCACGGACCGAACCAAGGAAGAACCTGACCGTTGGTCAGGTTCGGACCATGGTTCTGGATAGAACCACAGCAGCACTAGGCCCGTGCACGTGGGGCTTTAACGTGGAAAAAACTAGCACATCGGGATTAAATGCCTCATTGTCCGAAAAACACTGGCCCACAAATGCCATACGCAACGCCGTGCTCGGGCTGAATAGTGTGAACTTCGACTTCCCCAAGTGGACCTTGACCACCGAAAACATATATCCTTTCGGTGGCGAGTCGCTTCGGTGGCGAATCTCGTTAGCGATCTCTGGCCATATGGGGTCATCCCCAGGGAACTGCTCAAGCTTGTGCACGGGAAGCACCTGGACCTCCGGCGGATACACAGTCATGTTTAGCATGAGCACATGCTTATCTTTAAATGCAGGGAACTGCCGCTGTGCTTCACGAACGCGTGATTCTACATCTTTGGCCATTCCCGGGATTTCACTGGTTTCGAAGCCTGCAATGACTTGAAGACTCTTACGGATGTCGCGTGAGCCCCATGGCCCTGTTGGCGATTCGATCGAGAAGTATGAGACGAGGACTGAAGGGACTCACCAACGGTGCACCTTAGAACTTGACACCACTTCTTGTGTCCATTGTGCCAAGCGGTCCTCTGGCATTTCTGCGAGCAATAGATTGATACCAAGCAGCCTGCGCACCGACACTTTTTGTCGACAAACTTGGATGCGCACATTGGACACTGGCGCACATATGAGCACCCATATGATGGAACTAGTCATGATTAGTGCACTCCTGGACCACTGCGCCTGTATTCATGGAAGTTTATAGGTTCCACACTGCGATGGTCCATAGCATTGATAGTGGATATCAGGACAAGTTCGAGAGCAACACCCAACCCTTTGTCGCGTATCTCTCGTTTTTTCCATAGGGACACTTTGTATGCGAGACCAGTGTCGGCCAATTGATTTAACGACCCTATCATACATGAAAAATATGGCGGGGAGAAGTCAACACCCCAATTACAAAAGCCTCATGTCTGTGTTCCAATGAGTGCGCGTAATATCCATTGAGTGACCTTACTGAAGCAGGCCGTTTCTTGAGCCATTAAAAACAAAAAGACCAGCTGGAGTATATCCGTAGCTTGTAGATGGCTGGATATCATTATTGTCGTGGTGATCACCTAGAGATTCAGTGCGCTTCAAGTTGGTGACAGAGGAAGTTGAAGTATTATGTAATACTTAACTTGTCTTCTGGAACTTATCTGTGCATGTTTGGCACGTTGTAGGGATTCATTTCTGGCTGGGCTTGTAGAGACTGTTTTTACTTTACCTTATGTTGGCACTTTTGTAGCTTACATAATCAATCAATCTTTTCACCAGTTACCAGTATGAGTCTGAGTGCTCAGTAGTTTTCTATGATATTTCCTCTCCTCTGAGCCTTAAGCCTAGTCCAGAAACCCTTTAGGGTCGAATAGCAGCTAGGTTCTGCAAGACCTAACATTGTTCAGACTCACCATCTGAATTGTTGTACCTTCAACGTAATAAGAAACATCCATTTACACTAACGACTGCCGAAAATGTGACATACAGCCCCAAAAGTAGTAAGCTGTTGCGCGCACCTCCACCAATCTTGTATACATGATTTTCGCACTACCTATGGGAGCCAAATATATCATAGCCTTAGCAAAGCAAGGATGTGCAGGGTGTGAAAAATATCCTAATGACCATTGAGACGCATCTCCAAGGCACTCAAAATACATCGGCCACCTGAGCTTTAGTCTATATGGTAAATGACGGGTTCGGAATATATCTTGTGCAACACCTGGCGGATTCATCTAGTTCATACCTGTCAGACAGGCTGACTTCTACATGTCGTGTATAGATGTGCTCATCCTGTCACACAGGCTGACTTCCGCATGTCGTGTATATAGATGTGCTCATACCTCTGACAGGCTTCAATTCTCAGATATCTATTATACTTGGATAACGCACTATTACCATCCTCGGGTGGATCTCAATGGCTGTTTGAAGAATCGAGTGCGCAATAAGTGAAATGAGCCACACAAAACAATGCATTACTGATGGGTAGTAGATACAGGTATGATTATGGTGTAGAAAGACTGAATGAATTATGTGATGTATGCACAGGCCGGAGTATAAATGAGTGTTACACCGTTGTCTGGGTCCAAAGAAGTTGGTTCTGAATAGTCACTTGCCACTGGGGGCGGTTGGTAGAGAGGAGCGCTGGAACTTTGGTTTTTCCAGGAAAATCAGAAAGATCCTGCTGTAAAAACTGCACAAGGATGCTTCATGATAATCAGTGGCAAAGCACGAGGCATGGTAACAAGAAACCTACTCGCTATATGCTTTCTCAAATGCTGGACCTTTGTCGGCCATTGCTTGCTCCTTCGCAGCATTGCGGGCGCCCGTGAGTGAGGAGTCGACAAAGTTCCAGAATCTTCCCGCTGTGTAGAGATCAGGATCAGGCTTGGCCTTCTCTGCGACAACCAAATCGTCCCCTTCGATGCCCTCTAGGTTGCCCACACTGGGCTCGAAATCTGCGTCATCCTTATCACAGTCCACGTCCGCACTGATGCTCTCCGAGTCGTCATGGGCATCACCGCCGTCGATGATTCTTGGGGATGCAACAATGGTATCTTGAGAGCCATTGGTGTCATCGGCACCACCACTGTCCTCTTCAGCATCTAACATGCCACGCTCAATCTCATCAATATCGATGCCGAGCTGCGGTCCGATTTTTTGGCGGACTTCTTGTGGGAGAGAGGATATAAGCAGGGGGGAGTATAGAATACTCAGTGGGACGTTCTTGAAATTGCAAGTGCCGAGTAGGTAGACACGCAAGCAGCTCGGCATCCTCGAACAGTAAGGCTGGAACTTTGAAAACTTCCTGGTGTCTCTTGATAAAATCCTGCCGTTGTATTTGTTCACTTCAATTCAATTCGTACCATCATAATTGAAAAACTTACTAAGATCTGTGGGTGTGTGTCTGTCACATACGCAGTAATGTTGGGTGAAAGCATGCATGCAGTCAGACGGTTGTGAAGCTCAGACTACATCAAATGATAAGTGAGACTCGAGAGATGTATTGAGAGACGGCAAATGATACCTTGAAATCTTTAGAGCTCAACAACTCTTTCAAATTGGTAATCAATTTGAGTTTTTCCTCGCCGTCATTCTTGAGCATAAGGGCCACAATCCTGACGAGCATCTGATATATCCCTCCACACTGAAAGGGAACTAAATCATGTATATTTACATTAAGTCAAAAGATACTCACATCAACGAATTCATGAAGACTGGTGACTGGAACACCAACCTCCTCTGCAACTTGATTTGCGTAGACTTTGAGGCGTTTTGTGCTGCGAGGTGTAAGGGCAACAGGGTAACCTTGACCAGCACCAGAATCCACCCTTTGGCGACGCACACCAGCAGTTATAGGCTCGTCAAACGAGCCATCAGATGATGGTGCACATGGATTGCTCAGAGGAGCCATAGCAGCGATCTGAGCGACCTCAGTTCGGCAAGGTGTTGACTGAACATTTGTTAGGCCTAATGGAGGATGGGCTGCGAGTGGTGAGCATGCACGACTGATACTAGTACCGTGCAGTTGTGAACCAGACGTCAAAGGTGGTCGAGATCCTCTGCTGCTGACTGATAAGCTCCTGCCTCGACTGAGCAAGGCATCACCGGGTGTGAGTAGACCGTTCCTAGATTGCAGCTTTTTGGCCTGAGAGGTTCGAGCGCGCACAGGATGTTGCGAGATCATGTTGCAGACAGTCACGGAGGAGCAGGACAACCAACATCGGTTCAAATTTTGATATTAAGAGCCGAGAGTGCGCTAAATTGAGTTTACGTATATTCAAATTCAATTCAATCCAACAACTCACCCAGCAGACTTGTTGTTCTCGATCTCATGCAGACGGTGGTGCAAATGCAGAAGGAGTGCAGGGAGGTGGTATTCAAAGTAATAAGTACAAATTTATTATATTATATTATATTTTACTACGAGTAATCCTATTATTTATTTAAGGCTTTGAGAGCGGATGCTGATAGTACGGTGGGTGGTGGCAGAGGAATGCAGCGTGCTACCGTTGCTAAAGTTGCGGGTAGGGGTGCGGATGAGAGTACAGGTGCGGGTGAGGGTGAGGGTGAGGGTGAGGGTGAGGGTGAGGGTGAGGGTGAGGGTGAGGGTGCATGTGCATGTGCGGTTGCGGTTGCGGTTGCGGTTGCAGGTGAGGGTGCGGGTGAGGGTGCAGGTGCAGGTGCAGGTGCTGTTGCTGTTGCTGCAGATGCGGCACAGGTTGATTTGGGTACATATTATAGCCTGAGTGTAGTTATATTTTGGATATTGTAATAACAATGAAGAACTTACCAGTATACAATCTGTCTTCTTGGAATATAGTTGGGACAGTTTGGATCGGATGTTTGAAGTTGTGAGGGCGCTGTGAACCTCCCGAGAGATCCAACTGTGGCGGAGGAAGTTGTAAATGTTGATAGTATTGGGGGGAAGGGAATTCTGGTGGCGGCGCAAAGTGGGCATGATTCTGATGATCTATCGTTGGACCGTGTTGAGCAGATGGAAGCTCAGGCTGGCTAGAGGGCCCAGCAACTGCTTGACTGGTCTTCGATGTTTTTGCCCTCCGTGAACTGGAGGCGGTTGTCTTCGGCTTCGACTTTGCAGTTGTCCTTGACTTGGGAGGGGGCCGATCGAAGGTGGGAGCTGCCATTGGAGGAATCTGGGTGTCGTGCTCCATGTGGTCATCTTGTTGGGGTGCGTCGCCAGATTTCTTCGAGGCCTTCTTCTGTTTCATGTGCTGTACGGCCATTTCCCGAACCTCTGCTGCATTCGTAACTCTCAGCGGCGATTCATGCAGTGCCTCTGGAAGTACGAGATGGATATGGTCGTAGTTGTGAATAGAGTAGGCATTGATGAAGTAGTGCGGGGTTGACTTGTGCCGAATGATAGGTTTCGTACGAGACGTTTCAAGCCGTTCTTGACGCACAGGTTGTGAGATGGTGTCTGTACACTGCGAATCAACACAGTTGTGCTGGAGATTAACAACACATATGATGTCCTATAGTGTGCAAGGGTCAGAAACAGCGTAAATAATCATAGTATATCAATTTACCGCTGCCGTTGTGACAACCTCATCATCAGTCAGGTTCAAACAGGGTAGATTGACGGAAGCGTGCAAAGTGTCCGCAAACGAAAAGAGCTGGAGTCCAACGTGAACAACAGTGTTCGGATCCTCTGGCGATAAGAGAATCTCGCGAACACGTCCAACACACATCTAAAGATATATAAGCATTGATCAAGAGCTACACAACGAAGAAATCACTCACCTGTCCATCTGCTCGACGGAAGATAACGTGACTATTCAGAAAAGCGACATCTCCTTCTCTCGCTACAACAGATTTGCCTCGATAGTAGACCGTGTCAGGCTGCGCGGTCCTTAGGATTGTCCAGCAACGAGTTGCCTTCCAAGGCACTGCGTCATCCTTTGCTGTTTTTCCGTTAGCGCCAAGAGAAGTCTGAGCTTTCCCAGAACCTATGCAAAAGTATTAGTAGCGAAAGAGCTAACGTAGTGGGCTGGATTTACCTGGTATTGGAGCATTGCGATTGAAGACCGATAATCCGAGCAGCCGTGCTTGCTCTGGGTGTTCGTCGAGATACCCTAGAATTTGCGCTCCTCCCTGGACCCATTTTGAAGCGTTGTTATCATACCAAAATCCGCCAGTAACAATATGCTTGATGATATCTTGATGAGCGAACACTCGGCAACTGTCGCGGCTTGGTGCTTGGCGATTGCTGTATACACATGTTAAACGAAACACATGATTGAAAGACTCGTATCGTTCTGTTGAAAATATCACTGCCTGTCCAAAGCGCCGGATATACGCTGGGAGATGGACTAAGAAATGAAATTTGGGCTTGCTTATGATGATGCTGGGCGCACACTGTGCTGTGACGTTGAGAAAGTCTTGAATCGTTCGAGATAACTTTGCCTAGAACAGGATGAGAATTGAAGTCTAATAGTTCTGCATAAACTTACAAGATAAGTTTCTGTATGCACAATCTTCGTGTGCCAGACGAGTACAACAAGTTCTCCTATTAAAGCCCATGCATTGAGAACGGTTGAAGGGACGAGGTCATAAATCAAAAATGGCATCACTTGCGCCAGACTTTTGAAGTGCTTTCCTATCAGACTACCTTTGTAATGGCAGATATAGTCAGCATTCAAGCATGGAGCGTTGAGTCCATTCTTATCAACGGACTTGAGACGGAGCTGAAAAATGCCCATCAGCTTTGCCTTGTCAAGCAAAAACACAGTTTGCCCCCAAAAATACTTGACGACGCCAAGCAGTATTGTATGTAGAATTTCCGTCGGAGTGTCCATGTGTATATCGAAGCCTGCTAAGAGTGTGAACGAAAGCTCAAGAACACTAGAGTACTGAACTAACCTTCCATCCCCAACAATGGGTTTATAGCGTTATTGAGTTTTTCACCTTGCAAAAGCTCTGAAAACTCTTTCTCGAGGGCAGCTGTAACTTCAGCTTCAGGCAGTGCTTGGGTGCCGGCCGCGCGCTTTCGAAGTTTCTTTCCGAGTTCCACTAACGCATTAAGGATTGAATTAGATGCGGAATCACGAATACCAGTTGACGACACCAAGTTCTTGATCTTCTCTGATGCCCCCGACTTGAACGCAGTCTCAAACTGTTTGTGGATCTCCGCTGTCGTATCTTCAGGAGTTCGTGTATTGCCTGACTGCAGGCACAACATTAGCCGTTAGAACGTAGTTCAAATGTATTCATACCATAAAGAGGCTGCGGTACCCATCACTAGATGCCTTGAATTCTTTCGTCCCACCAATATCACAAGTCCTGCAAAAAAAGTTGCAGTTTAAGCCTGCGTGGCTACATTCTTCCGCTTGCATAGGATTATCTCCGGCAAGGAAAAGCGCGTACGGAATCAACAAAACCTCTTCGTTGTATTTGCAGTCCCAGGCGATGATACCTGATTCGGCAGCGTTACTGAAGATTGAATCAGAACATTGACTTTAGTAGATCGAGGAAACATACCAAATAGACTCCTTCATAGCTCGCATGAGTTCCATGGGAGCAGCGTGTGGTGACGATGTGACAAACCGCACGAAGAACTCTTTCTCGAGCATCTCGCGCGGTAAGTTGGCATTTGACATGTAAATGGCGTGATGTTTGTTCCATTGTTTCGAAATATTGCCGGAAACATCATCCATAAAAACAAGGAGGGGAACGGTATGGACCATCCGGCCGTTAGACTTCTCACGCAGTGGATTCGGAGAAAGTGTTGCATATTTGGACGACGAAGCTATCGTTTTGCGTCAGAAGTGAGTCATTAATGCGATGGATTCAAATCAACGCACGTGTAAGGCCGCAATCGAGCTCGCCTGGAGTTGCAGTGATCTCTTCAAATGATCGCATGAATATCGATGTCGGAATGATCTCGCGGTGCTCGTTAACAATGAATCCAGCCTGATAGTGGTGACTTAGTATATCAAATGGATTCACAACTAGGTCACGTACCTCTGTTCATTCAACCGCCCGACCAAGTGCATATAGGGCCCGACCATCTGGCTGCTCGCATGGGTCAGAGTCTCCATCACTTGAATCTGCAGGCAGCGAGGCATAGAAAAAGCGCTCTGGTATAAAATACCCTCCGGAGTCGTCCTGTAATAGTTCACCTGTGAAATAGATTATTCCATCAACACGAGCTGCAGGCGGTGAGGGCAGATCAAGCAACATCTTCTTTCCATTGAATACTTGCGACATTTCCTCCCCGCTATCTTCGGGGTAGTCCTGCATAGCGAAACGAGTCAAAGGATTTGCGTAGTCCTAAATTGCAGTGTCATAGTTGGTATTACATACGAAAACGCTGGACATACCTTTGCAATCGATTTCGCAACATCGTTGATATAGAACACATTCCCAGAATGAGCCGTCACCTTCTCCGTCGGATCGCCAACAAGACTATCCAGATATTTTTGCGACTTCTTGATGGCGCCAAGTGAGGGAACATCTCGAGCACCAAGTTGTTGCGCCCAGCTGAGAACTGCCCTCTTCTGGGCATCAGAGAATGGGAGATGCGGAGAACTAAAAAGGAGAGAGGTCACGAAATGCTTGATGTAAATGTGAGTACTACAATTATTGTGCTAGCATGAAGAGAAACAAACCGCTTTTGATGGCCAGGGATAAGTTGCGTTGTCCAGCGAAACAGCGTCCTTGGTGTTTGTTCTTTCATAGATATCATCTAGTAGCATGATTGAGTACATAGCCTATAAAATATCATAAATTTACTCACCAGGGAGTTCAATACCAAAATCAGGCGCGCTGTCGTCCAAAAGTTCTTGCTCGTTGTTGATTGGGGCAAGCGGCATTGAGAAGGGTACCCCCCCGAAGCGATCATTGCCTCGAGTTCTGCAAACAAGTCCAAAGGACCCTCGTCGAACCTGAACGTGCAGTCACGAATCATTTGATCCAAATGCCCAGATAACGCAGGCGCCGCAGGCTCAGACTCGGAGTGCTCATTATCTGCGGCTGACACAGGTACCATGGATGGTAGTGTATCGCAGGGGTCCACGTCCATTGAAGAGGCCATGATGTCGAGGAAGTCATCGGCGCCAAAGGAATCATCAGTATGGACCCAAGCAACTTTTCTGCGCTGCTTGGAGAGTTTTCTGTGGGCGTAACGGACATGAACACCTTGCGTGAGGTGCTTTGAGATGTGCCGAAAGTCCATCAAACGATATTGGCCATTCTTGAGAGGGCATACCATGCATTGGACACGCCTTTGAGTGTTATCGGAATATTGAAGGACTACAGTACAAAGTTAGTAGAAGATTTGCACCACAAAATGAAAGAAAACATACCAATACCATCAACCAAGTCTTCGTTCTTCAGCGCCATGCGTCGTCGTGGCTGGAGATGGTGGCGGGTTTACGTCGTCGTAGCTGGAGATGGTAACGGGTTTACGTCGTCGTAGCTGGAGATGGTAACGGGTTTACGTCGTCGTGGCTGGAGATGGTGGCGGGTTTACGTCGTCGTGGCTGGAGATGGTGGCGGGTTTACGTCGTCGTGGCTGGAGATGGTGGCGGGTTTACGTCGTCGTGGCTGGAGATTGTAGCGGGTTTAGGTCGTCGTGGCTGGAGATGGTAGCGGGTTTGGGTCGTCGTGGCTGGAGATGGTAGCGGGTTTGGGTCGTCGTGGCTGGAGATGGTGGCGGGTTTGGGTCGTCGTGGCTGGAGATGGTGGCGGGTTTGGGTCGTCGTGGCTGAAGATGGTGGCGGTGAAGGTACAACAATTCAGATGGTGAGTCTGAACAAATGTTGGGTCTTGCAGAACCTAGCTGCTATTCGACCCTAAAGGGTTTCTGGACTAGACTCAAGGCTCAGAGGAGAGGAAATATCATAGAAAACTGCTGAGCACTCAGACTCATACTGGTAACTGGTGAAAAGATTGCTTGATTATGTAAGCTACAAAAGTGCCAACATAAGGTAAAGTAAAAACAGTCTCTACAAGCCCAGCCAGAAATGAATCCCTACAGCGGGTTTGGGTCGTCGTGGCTGGAGATGGTGGCAGGCTTATCGCAGGTCGAATGCCAATGCGATATTGGGTCACGTGAGCTTTCACAATTGAAATCCAACAAGTCTGAAGTCCCACACTATATGATCTCTTCATCGAAATGACCAGCACAGTTATCGACTTTTCAACTGTCATCAATCCAAAGAGTCGGTCTCAGGCTGATGATCCCGACAGTACATCATGGCAGCGCGTCCTCCTTACGATGTGTTTTTCGGGCAGGCTTCGAAGGGAGACAGTTCAAGGGAACAACATTGTGAGTACTTGTTGTCGCCATCAGTATGCTTGCTCATTATCATGCATGTGCATGATAGCCTGTCCGTATTTCAGTTTCTATCGCTGATGAACATGGGCCATTCAACTCCCCAGTCATGGAAGCTCTAAACTCCCAGTCAAGCCTACGACGACTTTCCTTCTCGAGAGGACATTTTTATTTCTTTCCTCCCACTTCGAGGATCCTTCGACCACGTTAATCCGATGGACTGGGCGATGCTATCGAAGGAGATCGAAACATGGTTGGTGACCAAAGTAGACAACAGATCTCAATTGTGGACATGGGGATGTGATGCTTTTTGGCTCACTTTTGTTGCAGCATACCCTCTATTTCCCAGAGGCAAATGGCCGATGTGGGACCCTCGCATTCCTTTGGAGGGTGTGTTCATCAAGGAGTGGTTGGGGCAGTCAAGTGATATAGAAACTGTGAAATTAGGAGGCGAGCACTCTCTCGTTGGTCTGCTCAATGACATATGGGCCGAATTCAACAGACATATCGCGCTTTATTATTCTTCCCCTCTCATCGATGTCAATGAAGCCTAGGATGCTTTTATTTGTGCGCTGTCATGTGTTTGTTATGTTAGTCTGCATCATGTGTATACAATTTACGGTGCCAATGTTACCATTGTTTTATGCCTCTGAATCAGTATGATGCTGCCGCCCAGATGCTTCCCATTGCCCAAGATTGTGATCTAGATATAATATAGTCCGTCTGTTGGTGCTTTCGTTGGTGCGGTGGTTGCAGCATGACTCTGAGTCATGTGAGGGATCAGCGCTAGCCAACAGGCCACTTAGATATTAACACCAGCTAGGTCACAGGTCTATCACAGGTCTGATTGTCGACTGTTGTACATGACTGACCTAAATATGTCCAATATATGCACCCACAAGGATGTGTACTGGCCCCCATTTGGACAGATTTCCAGCTGTAACCAAGTCATCAGCCAGGATTGGGATAAAACCTCTAATAGACACCGCATATGTACCATATGTACGTTAATTTTTTTATTTATGTGGAAAGGCTGGAATCGAGCCAATATCTACCCTTGTTGCTATGTGTTTTATATAACTTTCGCACTACCTCTGTTCGGGCCCAAGCGACACTTGGCGGTGTATCTTTCAAGCGTTGTGTCATGAACATGGCTGTGACACAGAATAATTTCGGAATGTTGAATCCTTCTTGTTACCTCGCAAGCTCTCATACTTTTCTACGTATACTACACAAATACCATAATGCTGTAGCCACCACCTTCTAGACCAGTTCCAGATCAATTTGAGAGCCATAAATGGATGTTTCTTATTACGTGCCAAAACATGCACAGATATGTTCCAGAAGACAAGTTAAGTATTACATAATACTTCAACTTCCTCTGTCACCAACTTGAAGCGCACTGAATCTCTAGGTGATCACCACGACAATAATGATATCCAGCCATCTACAAGCTACGGATATACTCCAGCTGGTCTTTTTGTTTTTAATGGCTCAAGAAACGGCCTGCTTCAGTAAGGTCACTCAATGGATATTACGCGCACTCATTGGAACACAGACATGAGGCTTTTGTAATTGGGGTGTTGACCACGGCATCATGTTAACTGTCCCAAAGCTTGACTTATATACTAAATATCGACCAATTTCCAACTGGCCCTCACTAAAGCCCATCACATTCTCAGATTCCGTACTACCCACCCATCATGTCATTTGCTGCAGTGGGATCAAGTTTACAGCTCAGTGCAAGCGAAACACAAGCGCTGAAGTCTCTGCCAATGGCAACACAAGTTGGATACCTGATCATACCAATTTGTTCTATGACTAATATGCATTCAAGATCACTGCAAAAAGGGCTCTACAGGGATCCCCCACAGATCTGGAAAGGCTGGTTGATTATATTTCGGTGTTCAATTCCTCCCGTTATTGTTGCTTGGTACCCATCTTCCACGCGATGCTTGATTCAATTCAAGTACCAAACTACATCAATCCCAAGACTATTTCTGCCATCATGCGTGCAAAGTTGTCTGTCATGGGATTGGTGAAAATCTGCACGGTTACCCCTTCAACTCTTAATGTCAAGGACGATCTCATGACAAAGTATATTGTGAGGAAGTGGGACGAATTATACCCGTGGATGCGGTTCTTCGCTCGAAATTGCCTCCCTCCTCCTTATGATGTCTCAGTTACTCCTCCACGCCCTGATCTTTGCAATGTGTTCGATGCTGCAAAATTGTGCATCACTCCGCTCTCATTAATCTGCACCCAATCGGAAGAAGGGCGTCATTTTCTCCGTTCTTCTATCTCTGTGCAGCACTTTATTGCGCAGTTATGGGTATTGATTGGAAACCTTCAGGGAGACGTACTTCAAGGCGATCCTGGAAATTCAACAGACGGCCTTATTTCCATGCTCCAGGCGTCCTTTGCGGTAACAAACCATGTTTGTGTATCTGAATCTGAAGATCCAAACAAAACCACTCTTCCGTTATCGACTTATGTACAAGCTGCCGGAGGGGTGAAGCCCGTTGTTTTCACCCTTCTCAGATACATCCGTTGGATTACCAGAGATGCTGCCGCTATAGAAGAACCTCGATCATGGACGACAGGCGACTGGAGCGTAAAACAACTTCATCTCTACACTGTTGGTCTCCATTATTCCTTCGAGTTTCTCAAGATTATCAGTCGCCAAGACGTTTCATGCCGCGCACAACTTATCCGCCATGGTTCAATTCGCACGGTAGTGGACGCGATCGCTCAGATGTTGCCTAAGATCTTGGTGCAAGCAAACAAGGAATTAGATTTTGATCCACAGCTGGGACTCGTGGGCAGGCAGAACGTTCTGTGGTCGGGGTACTCCTACGTTGCATCTGCTATTCGCGATGCAGATGAAGTGGTAACATGTGTATGCCAGGCAATCAATGCTGGCATCCTTCAAACGTTGGAGAAGGGGGTTGTTTGCCCGCCTCATGTCAATCGTCGCGATCACCCATCCCGTGGCCGCTTGGGTGACATAGAGTTGCTCTTTCTCCTCGCCACGTTTTTCATGTATGATAGGGTCGTTAAATCAATTGGCCGACACTGGTCTCGCATACAAAATGTCCCCACGGAAAAACGAGAGATACGCGACAAAGGGTTGGGTGTTGCTCTCGAACTTGTCCTGATATCCACTATCAATGCTATGGACCATCGCAGTGTGGAACCTATAAACTTCCATGAATACAGGTGCAGTGGTCCAGGAGTACGCTAATCATGACTAGTTCCATCATATGGGTGCTCATATGTGCGCCAGTGTCCAATGTGCGCATCCAAGTTTGTCGACAAAAAGTGTCGGTGCGCAGGCTGCTTGGTATCAATCTATTGCTCGCAGAAATGCCAGAGGACCGCTTGGCACAATGGACACAAGAAGTGGTGTCAAGTTCTAAGGTGCACCATTGGTGAGTTCCTTCAGTCCTCGTCTCATACTTCTCGATTGAATCGCCAACAGGGCCGTGGGGCTCACACGACATCTGTAACATCAGGAAAACCCTCCCAAGGCAAATTAGGGAGAATTCACAAAAATTCGTAACATTAGCACAATGTTACAGTCACTACGAGAACCCCCAGCTACACGACCAGCCCTCTGCCACCCTGCACGGCTACGACACGATACCGGGCCTTTAGGCCTTGATGATAGAAGACAGATAGAAGAGAAGCCCGGAAGATGCCGGCTTAGATAAGCGGTCTGGACCGCTATGACGAACATATGACGACATAGGTCTAGAAGACCTATTTATGTTATCAAGATAGAAGGCAAGCCTCGTGTTGCCTCATGTACTGATAGAAGGACGCCTCGCGGTCCTTATCCTAGATAGAAGACCTGCCTCATGCATGGTATCTCTGACTCGATAGATAAGCAGATTAGAACCCAGCTTCAAGCTGAGCTTAGATACGATAGAGTAGCCTTATATAAGGTCGACGATTAAAGTAGATGTTCCTTACTTTAATCCTACTGGGTTTACCATTGAAACCTTTGTCTTGCTAAAGCTACCTGCTCGACATCCGATCCGTACCTTCAGAAGGACTTGAGACCCCTTCTGCCTGTAATCGCTATCATTGTCAGACTTCTGTTCGACATAGCAATTCCTGCTCTTTTGTAGGAACGACCTCGCGAAGCTCGACATACCCGACGTTGCTCTTTTGCAACTACTGTCGTTAGATCATCCCAGTTCGCACACGATGACGTACTGTCGTAACACACAATCACAGCTATTTATGAAGAAAGTAGCTAAAGATGATAATGTTAGACGAGTTTTTTTCTACAATACATCTAACTCTTCTAAGTCAGATAAACTATTACAAATTAGAGCTAGATATCAATATCATTCATAACATACATGTAATTATTGCTAAGTTATAGAGTACTACCTAAGGGTCATAAAACCATGCCTATTGAGAAACTCGACACCTGAATAGTGTGATCATTGATGCCGTGAGTGTGCAACAAAATTTTAAAATATCCAAGTCCAGCATTTGTGCATATTTGTTTGTATCATGTGACTTGTAGTTTGAACGAAGAAATATCTTAAGTCCAACATTTGTACATATTTGTTTGAATCATGTGACTTGTAGTTTGAAATGTTTGAGCGAAGTGGCGCCATGTCACTGATCTTCAACTCTCACTCTCGTCTTCGAAGCTTAAGAGGCCTCAAGCTTTATTGCTGGTGTTCATGCACTACATACAATTAAGGTGCGCAATGATTTTTTTTAAATTCTAAACTTGTTTGAAGCAAACCTATTTATTCTAGGATGTTCACAGTGAGTGAGTCGGTCCGAGTTCGAGTTCGCCAAGTTGTTGCCCGCCGTTCGCAGTGAGTGAGTCTGTCGGTCCGAGTTCGATTTCGAGCCACGCTGATCCAAGCTGTTGTCCGCTGTTTGTAGTGAGTGAGTTTGTCGATCCTCGTTCGAGCTCGAGCCACGCTGATCCATGTCGTTGCCCACCATTTGCAGGAAGTGAGTTTGTCGATCCTCGTTCGAGCTCGAGCCACGCTGATCCATGTCGTCGCCCACTGTTCGCAGGAAGTGAGTCTGTCGATTCTTGAGCCACGCTGATCCATGTCGTCGCCCACCGTTCGCAGGAAGTGAGTCTGTCTATCCTCGTTCGAGCTCGAGCCACGCTGATCCATGTCGTTGCCCACCGTTCACAGGAAGTGAGTCTGTCGATCCTTGTTTGAGCTCAGAAGGACGCACCTGCGAAATTCCACTGTATGATGGCCGACATCTATGAGGCTGCACAGTGAGTTCCACTTAGGTAGTATTGCCTCGATGCTCACTCTGCTTGCAGGAAGTTGCGATACAGCGGCGCCGCTGCCGGTGGCCATGCTGCTGAGCTCGAAGCATTCGAGTTACTTGACCTCGACAATATGGAAGAAGACTGAATCATCCCCCGCTCATTTTCATAGTGTACAATACGGAATCGTGAAGCTGATACATAGTCTCCCAGTTGGTCATAGCGCGCGCTGTTATTTAAATTAGCCTACTGCCCATATACCCATTTCTAATCAAATTTAATTTTGTTCTTGTATCTTATTCTGTCTGATTCGGTTGGAACCCTCGTCTAAGATAAAAAAATCAATTCTAAAAGTCATGCTAATGTGTTTGAATTACTGAAAATAGTTGCTAATTCTTGTGTTTTTATTAGGGGGTAAAAAAACTGACCTAAGCTAGCTAAAACTCGAATTTGTAAAATTTAGATATAATAACGCAGGATTAGTTCGGATTAGTTCTAATGTTACATCTTTAAGTAAATTTGTCTGGGGAGGGTTTTCCTGATGAAGAGTCTTCAAGTCATTGCAGGCTTCGAAACCAGTGAAATCTCGGGAATGGCCAAAGATGTAGAATCGCGCGTTCGTGAAGCACAACGGCAGTTCCCTGCATTCAAAGATAAGCTTGTGCTTATGCTAGACATGACTGTGTATCTGCCGGAGGTCCACGTGCTTCCCGTGCACAAGCTTGAGCAGTTTCCTGGGGATGACCCCATATGGCCAGAGATCGCTAATGAGATTCGCCAACGAAGCGACTCACCACCGAAAGGATATATGTTTTCGGTGGTCAAAATCCACCTGGGGAAGTCGAAGTTCACACTGTTCAGCCCGAGCACGGCGTTGCGTATGGCATTTGTGGGCCAGTATTTTTCGGACAATGAGGCATCTGTTGATATTGATGATTCAAAAGTGTCAGGTGACTAGGACTTGGATTATGATTCAAAGCCATTGAACGATGGATGCGTGTACGATATCTGACGGTCGTCGTGCTATATGTTTACTAGCTTTCTTTGACTATGACCTTACTTCACTTTGTACAGGAAACATGCTTGTGGGCTGATTAAGCCGAGATGTGAATCAATCGATTGGTACTTCACTTGATCCCTGATATTGTATCCACATTGCTTTTCGGAGAGAATACCGGCGTCGACTCATCATCTTCATCATCGACTGCCAAGCGTTCTGGTGCCATGTAGGGTGTGGTTCCTCCGCATTTGGTTGGCACTGATGCCTGACTTCTTCTCTCAGGAACTAGAGCAGAGAGACCGAAATCGGTGAGGCTTGCTTGTCCATCTTTATCAACAAGAACCTCATTCTAAACAAGCTTCAGTCGGGCTTCCACACAACTCATACATGTGTACGTACGCCGCTCGAGTCACCATGGGTAATTGATCGGGAATGC
The DNA here is from genome assembly GCA_016647685.1 of Suillus tomentosus. Taxonomy (NCBI): domain Eukaryota; kingdom Fungi; phylum Basidiomycota; class Agaricomycetes; order Boletales; family Suillaceae; genus Suillus; species Suillus tomentosus. Next base: position 246,567 of record JABBWJ010000062.1, on the reverse strand, counting down.
ACTGCCTCGATCTGTGAGTTGACTCTTGCATCAATGACAAAACGTTGAACATACAATACTGAAGCCCTTGAGCTATGTCCTTGAGCTAAAGAGACCTTAGCATGCTGAATATGGTAAGATGAGAAATTGACCGAACCAGTGCAAACTTTTTGTTGTAAGAAAGCCTTTCGTGCTCCCGCTGAAGGTATCCAGTCAGCGCACCATTTTTAACCATGGTGAAACAAGTGCTGGAAGGTAGCCAAAGCCATCTGCAACTCCCCAGAGAGGAACGATGTTGTTGTGCTCAAGTTTCAACCATATCTTAATCTCTCCGGACAACCGCTAAAGGACTAGGGTCAGCTGAATGAAGGTGGAATCCATGGTTACTGACCTTGATAATCGTCAACGTGTCTGTATCGCCTCTCAAAACTATTTCCTTGACTGCAGCCTGGATTGCTATCAGAAAGGCAGAACGGAATGACGGACAAGATACCTAGTACGTCAACACAACCAACTTGACATGGAAGAAGACTGGTAGCGGAATTTCATTCCTTACCTAATGGGAGGTTGGTAGTGTAAATGTCAAACATTGCGCAGCAGTGATGCATTGATGGCTCTATATCAAACGGTATGCAGAGTGCAAAAGTGTACGTTTGAGCTGTGACACTGTTGTCAAACCTTTTAGCCACTATGCCATAAAAATACGTTGGCAATATACATCTAAAATAGTACTAGTCTCGCGCCGAGTGTGCAATAATAGCCAGCTTCCGTTTACCAAAATTGCACATTCAAAAAACAGACGGAGTCGTATTAGTAACTTCTGGTCCTACCGTGGACATTGCTCCGACCATGAGTAGTTGAGGCATACCATTGAATTTTGATTCACCTACCAACTGATCTCGAGTTGAAGAGTTTCTGGCAGTTTGCAAACCTGTGCAATTGGGAACACCAGTTTCCTCCATAAAATAAAGCATGACAATTTAATAACCTATAGTAGAATTCCGTTGATGCCGACAACCATCCGCTAAATACTAAGGCGGCAAGATTTATATGTCCTTCTCAGCTTTCCCTCGGTTCATTAATGGGGGATCCCTGGGCCGCACATGAAGAAGGACTGCCATGCTGGTGAGTTATTTGGTTAAATAAAACCTACTCATACTCACACAGAACGGATTGTCAGGGCAATGGCAGTGTTTAGAAGAGAGGCACCAGAAAGGGCAGCCCTCACTGGCAGCGGCAGCGGCAGATATTAAAGTAGCGACGACGGCGAGGGCAAAGGCGAAACGCATTGTTCGTGAGGATGTGATACTAGTATGAGCTCAGACAAATCTGAAGGGGGAGTAGGAAGATGCCTTGCCTTTAGTACCTGCTGTATACCGTTCTTTGTGTAGAATGATGAAGTCCATCTGAAATCCTCTTTCGAATTGATATACCTCGTGAAGCAAGGTTTATTTGAAATTTGTTGCGGAAAGGATATCACCTTGCGAAGCAAGATTAATGCTGGCAAGCATATCGCCACCTAATGATATCTATCTTGTGAATCAATATTTACCGGTAATTTGGAGTGGAACAAAGTATCATACTATCACCTTGTTTTGCGAAGCCAATGAGACAGCCGAAGTTCAGGCCTAGGGATTAGTACATAGGCACCATCATGATGATGGAAAAGTTCTGTCATCACTCATCGCAATTCAGACTTTTGATCAACTGAATCTAGGGTTCAGATCTATGTTTGATGCCTCCAAGTATTATCTCGAACGTGTTCGCGTTATTTCATATGACTGGTGACCAAGCGCGGTATCTCAAAAATTTCCCATTGCTCATCAAGATCTGCTGGCTTGCGAAGCTTATGCATGAGATCTTGACTTGAAGCTTGACTGTCCGATGGCTACCGTCACGTACTGGTGTAGCTGCAGAGACTCTTGAAATCAGCATTGAGAGAAGAATGACGACGTACTAAATGTATTGAGACGAACTGGGCAGTGGGCATATTGAGATCAGACGTTTGAATTTGAAAAGCACTACGTGTATCGCGTCACCGTGTCATTGCATATAAAGCGCAATGATTTCCCACAGTCCTGGTCCGTCCAGAACCGCATGCAGGTTGCCCACTTGGTTTCACGGTCTCTGGAGGTCAAGCTTAAGCTTAATCTCATCTTTTAACTGTTCATCGACTCGGCTCATGCTTACATTAGTCTGCGGTGGTTTTGGTCATTAAATATTAAGCATTGGTATGTGACGTAGTCTTTACTTCGAAACATACAATTCACTTAGCCGTCTTATCGAAGCTCCTAGATTAGTTTCATTTGTAGAACGCAATACTGGTTGTGCTGTCAATACTTTTATGGACTCGCTTGTCTTAAAACATAACGCTGAGGTTAACACGACTTAGTCTAAAACTTAATCGTTGCCATTATAGGTTCAAGCGGGAAGATAGATGGGTATAGTTTGAGTTTTGCTGTCAGATATCCTCGTGCGTCGTCGCACTTTCACTATTTTTCTCTACAAAACGTGTCGATCGAGTCGAGTCGCCATGTTACGCACACCGCCACCATGACTTCTACACTCTGCTCGTCGTCTTCATGGCCCCACTTTGATTCTACATGTGCAGACACACGCTGTACGCGCTTTCCCTCCCATGAATTGTGGATGCGTTCAGCGTTCAATCGCCGAACCGAATGTGAACCGAACGCAACGTTCGGTTCAGTGGTCCAACTCCAACTTCAAGGCATAACTCATCCTCAAGGTGGAGGACAAGCGTCGTAAATGTGGTGAGATCCAGATCTAGATAAGCATCTCAGCGCTTTGGGGCCTACACAAATTCGGACATTCATCAACAACCAAGATCAAAAGCATGTGGAATTTGTTTCGAATGCGCCGCGTCAATACTGCGTCACGACCACCTGGCCGCCCATAATATAGGCTCCACATCTCAGTTTCCGGTTGTTGCCCGTGTTTACTTATCTGTGATGGGCGCATTACATGCATTGTGGTAGGGATATGTGGTTTGCCTTCAAGGACCTTTACCTTGCACCGTCCCTGATCAGTGATGGGCTCAACGACATGCGCCCTAGTTCTTATACTGGTGACCCTTCATCTCCTGCAAGTGTATCGTCAAAGAAAACCAATAATGCGCATACGAGGACCTCAGCTCAAGTTGGTTGTTTGGCTTCGCCGATACAATGAATTCTGCTTCTATCATCTCTAAACTGTACAAACATTGGGCCAGAGAGTACGGACCAGTGTACAAGGTGCACCACGTCTTGAAACTGTCCAGAGTCGTGCTATGGGACCTGAAGGCGATCTCTCATTTCTTTGCAAGAGACGTGCCAGACTTCGTTCAACAAGATTGCCGTTCGAACGACAGGATGTCCCTTTGCTTATTTGTACAGCCATAACACGATGGTGCGCTTTTGCGACTGACAGGTCAGAAGCTAATGTGGAAAAGGAAGAAAAGTAAAGATGCTTACAAGGCTCCGACATTGATGCTATGCCATCAGACTGGTCTAGGAGTCTTAAGGTAGTAGGTATAGCGTTGTGTTAAGATTTGTGCCGCAGTGTAAAATCGTGAATCATATATCGGACAAGTCCACAGACAGGGCTAGCCTTTAAAATTCAAAGCTCAAAAAACATACGACAAGTTCCGTTTCTGGTGATCAGAGGCGAGCGGGCCCGGTACCGAAATAAAAGCTACGCATTATGAGCAAATATTTGTGATTGAATTCCCTCACCGTACGTACATCCAAAGTCACTTCATATTCGTAGAGTGGCGCGTCTAAAACGGCCGGCGGGAACGGCGGACTGGTGGGTACGCCTCACGGAATGAGGCCCTTAGACTGCTAAATAGCACTGTCCTGCATAGATTGGTGCACTAAAAACGGATACAAAAAAGGGAGCTACTGACGAACTCGAAGATACCAACAAAAAAGAGCCACGAAATCTTCGACGTGAAGCTAGAAACTTATGAAGATAAAATTCAGATACTATGGTGAAACTGGCAGTGCTGCATCTGATCTATGAAGTGCTTAATCATTGTACATACTTTGTATATCGATATACTGTTTAGTGCCAATCCATCGTCGTTGGCTTCCCGCTACGATCCAGCTCTAGACTTTTGGTTCCGACACGATCAGTCCCGCTACTCGATCAGGCAACCGCAACTCGTCTCGATCTTTATTCGCCTTCGCACTCAGCAATCACCCGCACAGACTTCCCCTGGGGAGCATACGAAGAAGAACTGCCATGCCGATGAGTTATTTTGTTAAATACAAACTACTCGTACTCACACAATAATTGTTACCGTTAGGACAGCCTCTGCACTCTTCACTTATAATGCAGAGCCAAGGACAGCCCTCACTGGCAGCGTGAGTAGCAGATGTTAAAGCAGCGACAACGGCGAGGACATAGACGAAACGCATTGTTTGTGAGGATGTGATACTGGTATAAGCTCAGATGAATCTGGAGAGGAAAGTAGGAAGACACGTTACATTTACAAGCCGTATCCACTGTTCTTTATGTAGGACAACTAAGTCCACCTGAAATCCTCTTTCGAACTGATATACTTGCAATCCCGGACAATCGCCACCTACCTTGGTCTGTTTGCAATTTGGGAGAACAATATATCACCATCCGAAGCAAGGCCAATGCCATATGGTCACAGGATGAGACCTATCTTGATGTCTACCGTCAATTTGGTGTGAAATAAGATGTCATCTTGCGAAGCCAACTCGCAACAAGGGCTGATGAGCTAAGTTCAAGTAGCTACAGGCAACGACAACCCTCACTCACCGGAATTTGGACTTTTGATGAACTGAATCGAGGATTCAGGTCTACGTTTGATTCTCTCAATTGAGCTCTCAAAAGCTTAAGAGCTTGAAAGTTTGAAAGTACTATCCTGATCTCGCGTCACCGCGTCATTACATGACCGGTGACTACGGACAATATCTCAATGATTTCCCATGGTCTATCCAGATCTGCTGGCTTGCAGAGCTCAAGCTCGAACGTTTGAACATTTTAGAAGTACTCACTACTAGTATTTCGAACGTGTTTGCGTCACTGTCATTGCATGACCAGGTGACTGACGACCAAGCGCAATACCCCAATGATTTCTCCATGGGCCATCATCCATCCAGATCAGCTGGTTTGCAGAGCTTAAGCATGAATGTCCGAACGTTCGAAAGTACTTACCACTAGTATCTCGAACGTGTTCATGTTCGCGTCACTGTGTCATTACATGACCAGTGATGCATCGATGATTTCCCATGATCCAGATCTACCGCAATTTTGTTTACCTTATGTAGACGATTTCCCACGCCAACTATGGCAATGGGCTCGCAGGTTGAACACCATTAATGAGCATAAAGTTGAGAATAAAGCATGAATACAACTTGCAAACCAACAGAGAGATCACATGACACGCTGCGTGGCCCACCTTTGAGTATAATGCACCATACATCAAATTTCAAACATGAGGACACGACGATACAGATTGTGACAAGTAGCGGAGATACGTGTACCGTGTCCCTCATGTTTAAGCACTCCGAGTTGATGAACACGTCTTTTGGATTGTGAGTGATTGAGATGCAAGGTGAGAGCGGTAGCATAGACCTTCTCGTCACTGCCGCAGAGGATCGACTCGACTCCTGGGTTCTGGTAAGACTGGTATAATATACCTTTGGCAATCCCGCTGCTTCGAGTGAATGATCAGTCTAGTATGTATCTCAAAGACGACACCTACACACCTTGTTCATGACAAATAGGCCTCACTTTTGTATTATTCTTACCCACGAGCGTCTCAATCGACCTTTCGGGTACCACTGCTTTATTCTCTAATCAATCTTGGCACCGCCTACACTGGAAGTCTGGAACTATCTGCAACACATCATCCATTAGCGAAACGAAATACCAGAAAACGTACTCCCGCTCCAGATCATCCAAACGATGGTGTCAATCTAGATATGATGTAAGCATGCGACGTAGTAAGGAAGGCGCATGCAAAGATTGCACATGATGTGCAATTTGCAAAGAGCTCCAGTAAATTGCCGTATCACTGCCGCAATTTGTCACGGTCGCACCACTTATAACGCATCACTAGACCATACCACACCAAATCATTCATACACAAGGTGACTGACCTAGCAGTATATCATACTGGTCGAACTCTGAGTCACTGACTAATGGACATCTGCGCAGACTCCAGAGAACTCGATATTCCATGCCAACGTGCCAGACTGCCAGTGACCCTGCGCGGTCTGGTTTGTCGTGTTGTGACAGAAAGGTGCAGAACTGACCATTAATTGCTCACAAGGAGTGTTGTTGCGCGCCATTATGTACAGTCACCACAGGAACGAGACGGAATGAACCGAGCCGAGGCCACTTTCAACAGTAACACTGCCACTAGCATGCAGTGTAAGACAGGCACCACGAATACAGCATGCGAAATCACCTCCTTCATCTCTTCTACCCTTGACTATTGATTTGGCTCATTATCGAGCTTAGCCTGGACCCATCGTCCGACCGCCTGGAAGCACAGAGGCCTTTCTCGATCAGAGTCATGCCCAACGAAGTGGACAAGTCAAGCCCAGCAGCAAAACGGAAAGAAGTGCAACGAGAAGCGCTGTTAAACTCACCAGTACATGTTGCACCTCTTCGGACGAGCGCGAAGGATCTACCGCCCTATGGTGCACAGCACCGCCAGGATGCACTTTGGAAAGGTGAGCAATCACGTCGCAGTGACATCCGATGGCTTGCTGACAGTGAAACAGGCGGGAATGGAGCCCTCCCTCCTCTATGGCATCAGTTCAAGGTGTTAGACAAAACTCAATATCAAGATGAAGAGCTCACTATGGTTTCAGTGAACCGACCTTTGCCAGGAGTGCGACTAGGTGAGCGAAAAAGTGCTCTCGGGAGCGACAAGCTTATGGCATAACATAGATGATCCTGGAGATCTCGTTTATCTCGGATGTGAATGGCACATCTCACCACTTGGTCGGTCCTACTTCGTCGATCACAATACTTGGACCACGTCTTGGGAGAAACCAAAGCCAGAACGTCCGTCAGGGAGCTTGGAGCCGGAGTGCGTCATCGAGGGTCACTCTCGATGTATATGGAGCCTCGCCTACTTGGGCACCAGTGGGAACATAATAAGCACGTCTGAGGATAGTTCAATTCGTCAATGGAAAAGAACTGGAGAGCCAGTGGGAAAGCCTTGGTATGGTGATGGAGGAGGGATAGGCTCGATGGCAATATCACCGGATGAAACAATGGTCGTTTGTGGAAGTGCAGACGGTTCACTACAGCTGTGCAATATAAAGGAGGGCAGTGTGGTCGGTGATCCATGGGAAGGGCATGATGATGTAGTGAGGTGCCTCGATTGGTCTTGTAATGACCTGGAGATAGCAAGTGGATCTGAAGACGGTACCATACGACGCTGGAACCCGAATACTGGTCGACAAATGGCGCCACCGATAGAGACCAGTCATGGATGGGTTATCGCCGTCAAATACTCTCCACAAGGCGACAAGTTCATGAGCAGCGGCGCAGACGGTGTGATTTGTGTATGGTCGAAGGACGGGAAGCTGCTCATCGAGATCAAGGGACATGACTCGGACAAGGGGGTGACCTCATTGTGTTGGTCCAAGGACGGCGCACACATATTCTCGGGGTCAGGCGATCATACTATCCGAAAATGGCGGTTAATTGACGGGAAGAAACTTGCTGTTTTCCGGAGTCACACCAACCCCGTCAAATCCATCTGTCTTACGCCCAACGAAAGCTATATTGTTAGCGCCTCGAATGACTGCTCCATTCGCATCTGGGACCTCAAAACCAATCAGTTAGTCGGAGATCCACTCTTGCATGATGACCAAGTCTTCGCTGTTGCTATATCCTCCGATGGGAAATGGATTGCCAGTGCTGTATCAGACAAAAAAATCTATGTATGGAACCTCGAGGCAGCGCTCAAAGTTGTGGTACATATGTGCTTTGATGTTTCAGTGTCTTTCTAATGGTTTTGATCGTTTACTAGGATGCAGGTGATGCGAATGCAAAGCTTAAGGCAAGTGTTCTCTGCTTTTCTTTCACCCTTCAACTGACTTTTCACTAGGGACGTCCAGCACGACCAAGAGATGTGCGCCAACCAATCGTAAGCAACCTCATATTTGCTCGTATATTCCGTTGTATTCTTAATTCCCGTCTGCACTTCAAATAACAGGCCAAGACCAGAGGCTCAGCGAGATATGTCAGTAGAATTCTCGTTCTTCAACTCTTGCTTCACTAACTTTGAAACAGGGCAATGATTTTTTCGGCGACGAGTCAGACAGTGTGCCTCGTCGTGCAGCTCAACGTGCGGGTCCATTGTCTCTCATTCGTTGGCGCCGTTTGTTTGGTTCCCTTCAATTCGGTGCTCGGCTTACAGATGCGCCCCGACCATCACCTCGCGAATCTCGGCATTGGAATTTCAGCTTACATCCTAGGAGAAACTCAAGCCGCACCGTCGATGTAGCTCCTGCTCGTGATGAAGATGTGGGTGACTCGTCGTTGTTCCAATTTCGTTCCATTAAAAGTATTGCAGAGATATGGTATTGTCCATGAAACTGATGCAGAAGCAGCTGCAGCTATGCAACGTACGAACAGCAATCAGGCCAACAGTTCAACGCAACAAGGTCAACTCGCAGCAGAGGCAGAAGGATCTCAAGCACGACCAACAGGAACACAACAGTCAACTGTTAGGACGGGAGAAGTTTCCTGTGAAGTTACCTGTTGCGGATTTTTCTTTGGTCGTCGTTCTACGTCGCGTCAGTCATGAAACTCTGTTACTCGATCATCTCTCTTCCTTTTCACCTGTGTTCATATATTGTGTATCTTATACATGGCTCGTTCCGCCCCATATAAGTGCGCACGGCATTATTAAATTTGTCTAGATAACGCTACCATCAAATAAGGGACCCCATGATTGAAGCAGGCATGAAGGTGTTATGTATCGTATGATCAGTGTCGAGAACGGGGTCTCACATCAAAATCGATATTCACCATGCTCTCGAGATGCAGTCTTCCTGTTTCTTACCTGTGCCTTTTGACTGCAAGATAAGAATATCTTCAGGCCTAAAACAAACATGAAGTGTAATAGTATGTGGTGGGTATATGTCGAAACAAGTGCCAAGTGGCGGACGGGAGGATGGAGAAGCTAGAGGTAGGCGATGTTGCAACTCCGCTTGGAGGTAGCCGCCGAAGCCCCTGAGTAGCGCCGAAGTCAACAGTGACTCGGTTATTCCCGATCGGCGGCGCAGCTCTCATGTTGCGAAAGTTTCTTCTGATCATCATTTGAAAATGTCTCTCATCATATCGGTCCGTTCTCTGCAGGGTCCGCAGTTTCCGACTAGGCAGTGCTCACTGGATGGAATGGACGTAAAACTTTTTCTTGGGAACGGCTTCAAGCCTGTAGGGTTGAGCACGGGTGAACCCGTGGGTCGAGGTGAATAGTATTCTGCATTTCTTCACAACCCATTGGCCTTTTAACTCGTACAGAACCTGGGTACCGCAAATTATTGCTTCTGTCTGAGCTCATGGAATATCATTCCACTCGCAAATCGGCATAGCTGGTGGCGTCAATTAGGTTCTTTATGAGTAATGAAATTTTGACCTCGCACTCTCGGACAAGTTGGGGATCCACACCCGTACCCTAGACTCCCGTACCCGTGCTCTACCCTAACGGCTTGGCATCAGAGAATTCAAGAGTCCGAGTCTCCCCAGGGTGCTTTATGCTGATTGCGGTGATTTTCCGGCGTTATACATCAGTCGTAGGTGCGTCTGGCCTCCAAACACGTTCCAGTGCGAACGGGATTCTGGTGTTCCATGTTATCATGATAGATAAAAAAAGTACATGATTCGACCAATGATGGCTTCTCATGACATGTTCCCGTTCCACTTGATTTCACATGACAGTTGCTGCCACACTCAATCAAGGTGGAACATTTATCATCCAGCCTGATCATTATAAAAGTGCTGTATAGTGTACACCTGCACGAACGCCATCATTCACCAAGCCCCCCATTCCCAACATGACCTATGTTTCGAACGATCCCTCTTATTGGCCATATCTTGAGTGGAGTCATAGATACAACTATTTTATAGGTTCGTCTCATGATGCCAGTGATATCTCACTGTCATTGACTGTGGTTTCGCAGTTGCGACCTTGACCATAGTGATATATGATTGGGGTGAGCAAGATAATGCCTTCAGAGGGAGATCATTGGTCTAAATATGCTTTCAAGTACTTACGTTTGCACAAGAGGCAAGTTGGTACCATCACTGGTGCAGCCATCTCACTAAGATTGAATAACAGTTCGAACTAATATTGGTGAGCAAAATACTATATCAGAAGCAAACACTGGGATAATACAGTCAATTCGGGGCAGAAGCGACGCTGCTCTATCATGAATGTTCTTTATGTTTGCGTACGTATTTAATATCATGAATGCAGTTGTCAAGTTGTGCTGATTTTACCACATGCTACTAGGTTCGCTACAGTGGAATGCTCGTTTCGATGTATGTTTTCAACGCTAGCCAGTGTACTGCGCTAATAAGCCATCTTTCACAACCAGCATCTACATACTGTGTACGTGTGCTCATAGTATACGTTCGTTTCTTCTGACTGATGGCATGCAGTTTATTTCCAAATCTCTATTACAGATGCAGTGGGTATTCTTCGCCGATGTCTGCTATTCCCATTCAACTACTAATTACGCTCCTAGGGGTGAGTGATATCTCGCCAGCTTTTTTTCTTCCAGTTGACGACTTTAACAGCTGTGAGTTGATTCAGAGTATTTATTTAAACAATGCGCACCGATGACTGGGTTTTCAGGCAACATTTTGTGGTTCATGCTGGCATGGACGTCTTTGATCATCAATACCATGCTGGGAGGTGAGTGTGGCCCCTAGTGATATTGACTTCACTGAATTTTTTGCAAGTCATTATGGCAACTCGGATACATGCTATGTACCAGGGATCCAAAAGGATACTCATCTTTCTCATTGTGGTCTTACTGGCTTGTACGATTGCCTCCGTGGTTATGACGGTGATAGGGAATATCGGTGTTTCAGGAGGTAAGCTTAAATTATGAATGCAATATTCAGAACTCATGCACGAATATCAGTGGAGAAGATCCTTTCTGGCAACCGTCAGTGTTTCGAGAATATGAGCGCAGAGGACACACGTCTGAATGCAGAGACTACGGTACCCACCACCGTATGGGAGATCCTTGCCCTGTGTCTTGCAGTCTGGATTGTCATAAAACACCTCTGCGAACTGAAAAAATCGCGGACAGGAACGAACATTAGAGAGTGTCTCATGGTTTTAATGAGGGGTCATATGCTATACTTTGTAGTGTGAGTTCAAGCGATTTTGATATTATTGCCTCACTGAAGTTCTGGACGTACTAGCTTTGTCCTTGTGTCTTGCTTCAATCTTGGCACACTATCTCCAAATCTCTCGGTAAACCGACTGCTCCCTATTACCCGCATACTGCTCATCATTTCTAAAGTCCTTCTCTGTGGGAGTCAGTTTTTATTACGGTATTGGCCAAGTCGCCCAGGCCATGCAGATGTTTGTGCTAGGACCGCGTCTCATCCTTAGCATTCGGGAATATCACGCTCAGCTCGTGGCGAACTCTGACGAAGGAGCTTGCGTCACTACAATGGATTTCAATTCACATAAACACGCATCAACTAGCGGTAGTGTGTAACATGGGGAGAGGATCCAAATGATCAACCACGGATACTGTACACCAACATGTAAAAGTTTGTCGTGTAACCGAGTTCGTTGTAGTATATATTTATTTGTTTGGTATTTTGAAGTTTGGAACAAATGAAACAATACATCAGCATGTAACTCGTCAATTCTCCGGAGTGCTCAGCTTCACTCAGCAGCTGGTGAGTCAAAACGATTAGGAGAGGCAGGTCCTGGTCAGACGGGTCCCCATAACATGGAAACTGGGTCTGAAAGACCGTGGGAACGGGAAGAAAGATATCTCAGCCTAGCTCAAGGTTCACATCGAGTCTTCAACCGTAAAACATGACCGAAATACATGATCAGTTCAATACCATCCTTATTCTTGACTTCGGTTTGTAGGTTCGGGATATGCCATGTTCTGATTCAAATCGCCTCGTGTATTGACCATGAGTGCTGGTTTAGTACAGTCTCATGACAAGGAGATGCCGCGAATTGAACGTATACCCAGAGCTTATGCCGTGTACATCAAAGCTAACAAATCTAAAATACAAGCTTAAAGGTTCGCTCATGTGATGCAGCAGGAAACGCGTTTCTGACACAAACTCCAGGAATCATACTCTCTAGATCTCCTTTGCATCTGCCATGGCCTCCAGGTCTTGTTTTCTTGAATATCTCGATGGACGCTAACTCACGACGACAGGTGTGCCCTCATATTATTTCCATGATTCATGTCTTACTCACGCACCAGGTTCCACGCCATGGCGTGCTTCGTCTGAACGAAGCATGGCAAGTTGACCAAAGATCTGGGGGTCAACCTGATCGTAGTGGATGCTTCTGAGCTCTTCCTCTCCTGACTCGATGGTGCCGAGGATCCGGAGCAGAAACGCAAGGCTATACTGTTATCCCCGTCTTCGAGACAGAAGCAGCGAAGCCGCTGAGAAGGAAGAGAATGGAGCGAAGGCAAAGGGCAAGATCGAATGACTATTGCAAGGAACCCTATACCCAGATGTCATCGAGAGCATAAGCTTTAAGGGTCCGAGCGCGACCATAAAGACGCACCACGATGTTGGTGGACTTCTCAAGGCCATGAAATTGAAGTTGATCGAACTTTTACGCGAGTTCTTCAGTAATGGAATCCTATATTGCCGATTGCACTTACTGTTCTGTGTAGATGAAGTCCGTGCACTCGGGAGACTTCTGTGGATATTGGCACCTTTAGTTGCTTTCCTGGCTGATCTGACTATTCCGATTTTGGGTCCTGTCACGCGAACAACTTGGTGATGATCATGCAACAAGCAGATCATATTTATATTGAGGAGATTCGTAAGGCGAATCGTCAATCAAATCAGCCAGGCCATGGTCATCTTACTTCCTGTGAAGGCTACTGGCGTGATGGGTGACAAGCGCACATACGAACAGGTTTGGAGGAGGATAGTATTCTCTCTTGTTTACTGCTTTGACGTATTTCACAGGTAATTGCTTGTTCCCTCCCGAAGTCTTATGTCGGGTATTGCCCCGCATCACAAATGAAGTGAATTCAATCGCGTCACTTACGGTATATCTTCCGCCGTAAGTCCTGTCACTTCGTCTCACCAGAGTCAAGGTTGATCTCAATTTTAGACCGTGGAGTGGCTATGATCGCCGACGACACACCATGTACACGCAAAACAATACATACAATAGGCTGCTACATACTTACTTAGCAAGTCGATGTAGGTCAATGTCAAGATGCGAGGGGGACCTTTGAGAAATATAGTTACATAAATTGCCGCATTGTGGATTATACTACGTGGTCGCTTTGAATTCAACTTGAACTCACCTTCGACACTTACTAATAAGGGTGAGTTCGGTGTTATTAAAGCTAGTGATGGATGATGATGGTCGCCAAGCAGCGCCAAGCAGTGAGCACGCGTTGCACGCTGCACGCTGCAAGTTCCATCACGAAAAGATTTCATCAATGTTTCAAATGTCGGTTCAGGTTCAGAAAACACCCAGAGGCGCCCCGGGAATGATGTACTTCGGTTCTATTTAAAGTTTCTGAAACTACTCCTCATTCTACTTGGTTTGAGTGGCGGCGCCGCCTCACTTCATCTGACAACAGCCACATGCTGTAGTTATAGCCCATCACGCGTCAATCAGGATTCCGCATGTTCAAACAACCGAAATCTAGTTTCATCCGAACTACAATTAAAGCGCAGGATGATTGTGTACTACTTCGTGCAAACGCCCACTCTACACGTTTACTAAGTACGCCGATTTCAACATGACCGTCCTATCAAATGATCCAGCTTGGTGGCCGACAATTGACTGGGAACGTGGAATGAGCTATTTCATGGGTTCGTGGAATGAAGAGCAAGCCAGACGACATTCATAACATCTCACTCCATCTTTGATTCTGGTTTCACAGTTGCATCCTCTACTGCAGTGGTATATGATTTGGGTGAGCGAGCTACGCCGCCACTACTTACCGCGGCAGTCATTGATATCCACATGGTACTCAAGCACTGACATTCGCACAAGAGGTAAGTCGATGTCATTACTGGCGCAGCCATCTCACTAAGAATCCTTCAACAGTTTGAATTGGTCTGGGTGAGCTGTCTACATGACTCACAAGCACAACACGATCTGACAGTTAGTTTGGGACAGAGGCAACGTTGGTCTCTCATGAAGGTCCTATATATCAGTGTGCGTAGATGATGTCATAAGCACAGTTGGCAAGCTGTACTGATTTCAAAATATGCTAGGTTCGCTATGGTGGAATACCATTCTACGTGTATGTTTGCAATGCTAGCAAGTTGGCAATGATATACTGTGCTGATAAGCGATCTTTCTTGTAATCAGCGGAGGCGTACTGTGTATGTATCCTCACACACCCTGTGTTCATTTCTTATAACCGGTGCCATGTAGCAAATATCGCGTCAGTCTCGATGACAGATGTAGTGCGTATCCTGCATCTATTTTGTGATGATTTCCATCCAACCACTAACTGTTCTCATACATAAGGGGTGAGTGATATTCTCGACCGGCCTGTTTCTCCATAATGATTTCAACAGCTGTGAGTTCATTTGAAGTATCGAGTTCATTAATGCGCATAATTGACTGGAGTTCTTCAGGCGCTGCCCTTCACTCCGCACAGTTGTGGATACCTGTCGTCATCAATGCCATGCTGGGTGGTGAGCTACTCGGCTACAACACCTCTTTTACGTCAAGTCCACTGAAATACTGCGCAAGTCATTATGATGACTCGGATATATGCCATGTATCGGCGATCTAAAAAGATGCTCATCATTCTCGTTGTACTCTTACTGGCTGCCACAGTCGCCACCGCAGTGATGACCGCAATAGGAAATAATTATTCTTCATGGGGTAAGTTTTAACAATAATCAGGAATGAAACCGATGTATTAGACTCATGAACGAATAACAGAGGAGTTCATCCTTTCTGATATCTCTCAGTGTCTCGACGCCTACACCAACCCAGCAACTGTACGCCTGCCTCACGAGACTTTGATACTCACTCTTGTTTGGCAGATACTCGCCTTGTGCCTTGCATTCTGGATTGTTTTAAAACACTTCCGTGAAGTGCGACAAATGCCGACAGCCGGAGACTCTTTCATGATGTTGATAAAAGGTCACGTGGTGGACTTTGTAGGGCGAGTTCGGTTATTTGGGTGTTATTGACCTGTTCCACTAAATTTTCGCGTGTGCTAGCTTTGCTGCTGTGTCCTGCTTCAGCATTGGTTCGCTGTCTCCGACGCTCATGGTGCGTTCAACTGTGATCGATTCATATATCCCTCATCATTTCTAATACAGGACGCATCTTCCCCGGCAAGTAATGTCTATTTCGGCATTCTTCAAATTGTACAGCCTATTCAGATGTTTGTGCTGGGCCCGCGTCTCATCCTTGACATTCGAGAATATCACTCTAAGCTCGTGGCTAGCTCTGACGAGGCTACTGGTATGAGTACAATTGCTTTCCAGGAGCGCGGACAGATCTCGACTGGCGATGGTGTGTAACATGTGGAGGATTGAATTTAGTCTGGGAAAACCAACCCACCGAAGAGCGGGAACAGAAAGGAGGAATTTAGTGCACCGACTTATGTTTTCCTATTACCCATTTCAGAGCAATTTACTATTGATACTGTACATCGACGCCAGTACGTGTCACTGTTCCATATGATTTCATTGAAAATCGAATTTGGCTTTTCAACTCGACCTCCCCAAATGGGGGTGGTAGATTATGCAGCCTTGTACGTGTTCCTTGCCTCATAACCCCCACTATCTGTTATAATTGCTTCAACAAATCTGCCATGGGTCCCCCTCGCCGAGCTCGTTCTAATTCTTCTGTATCAACTCACTCTCAGCAACATCGTCACCGACAGCCGCAACTACTAGAGCCAACTCCTCCTGAAACAATGCCGTCTACACAATCACATCTAGGAATGTCTCCTCAGTCGCGTTATCTCTCGAACATGAAGGTTGTTCGTCGTAGAGACCCCTCTATTGTATCTATATTCGATCAGTTCAGCCACGTCTGTGTGTACCACCATAACGGTGACAAATGGGAGAAGCAGGGTTATGAAGGGAGCATGTTTTTGTACGAGAGGTACGTTCAACGCATTTGTTTGGCATGTCTGCAGCTTATCTTTTGTAGGGATTCTTACCCACCTTATGGTCTCTATATTTTGAATCGTGTGGGTATGGACGACTACATCCAACGACTTTATCCAGAAGATGGCATAGGCGCGCATGGTTCCTATCTCATGATGCGTCATTACCCCGACTTCACCACACGCAGGCTCGCAGAAGCACGAGACAAACTACCCCTCTCCAAGCAGGAAGGTCCGGCCTCCAAATTTGCTCCTGAGTTCGTCGTGCCAAATCTAGAACAATTACAAGATGCTGAGAAAGGTCGATCACAAACGGTCGGGTTGTGGTGCTTTGCAACCGATGCAAGAGAAAGCATGCAAGACGTTGTGTTGAGGTGAGTGACAGGCCTTTCGCCATGTTTGCACATACTCTGACGTACTTGTAGATTGCATAGCTATATCAAGCAGAATCTTCCGTATCCAGAGGAGTATAGATATGGCCCGGATCGTCCTCCTCCCCCGAACTTTCGGTCGTCATCGAGGGCCAGTGGTAGGCGGACTGAAAGCTTGTTCAAAGAATTGCTCTTAATATCTTGCAGAACGTTCACACATGCGCTCGGCATCGAGCGCATCCACCAGCAGCATACATAGCATTTCGGAGTCGGAAGAGTATCATGCAGGAAGTCAACCCACTCCCTCAGAAAGTAGTCGTTCCAACGGGCATGTATCGGAGCTTGACAAACTGTTTGCCAAGCTGGGGGGCACGGGATGTACTCCACAGCAGATGCCCTTACAATCGCAGACTAAGGAGACGACTGCTGCAAGTTTACTAGCCGGCATATCCGGCAGTGGAAATGTTTATAGAACGGCATCCGTTCCGCCACCGACCTCCAATTCAGTCCCTCCGACTCGCGGATTAGCTTTATTAGACACCATCTTCGCCTCCGCACCACCACCACCACCAAGCCAACCCAATCGCGGACCATCTCGCTCTGGAGCGGCATCAGCTTCCCTCCCCCTCCCCCTACCCACCTCCACACATGCACAAACCACATATACTACACAAGCTCAGACCACGACACTTGGATACACCGCTGGACACACTGTCAGCTCACAAAGTCCTATCATCCTTTCTCCCAAACCAACGTCTACTGCACTACCTCAGGTGCTCAACCAAGATGTCATCTCTACGCTCCTCGGGCTCCCTGCATCCCGTGCCTATGAGGGTGATAATGAGGCAAGCGATGACGGATCTATCTCCGAAGGAGGATATTCTGTTTCTAGTACTATACTTGATGCTGATGCAGAGAATAACATGGAGCTGCAAGCTGCGGGGTCATCCTCTGGATTGCCACTCCTCGCTGTACCTATGGGCCAATCTGAGTACAAAGGCACAAGAAATGGGAGCGGCAAAACCCTGGGCGATGTCACTCCTCGTCCGCCACTCCGAGGTTTCAACTCTGATTTCACGGTGGTCGGGGACCTCCTCGCGGCTGCTCAGACGATGAAGCACTCGCGTGCCTCCCCACACCTTCATATTCCCTCTGTCGCACCTCCACAACCTGGGGATCCAGATACCACGCCGACATTGACCAGCGTCAATGGCACACACAGCGTACCCAAACCCCGTCCCCTTATTCCATTCGAGGCAGATTCTGACTTGTGGCCATACCCTCGTGCTCCATTTGTCGAGGCAGACTCAGATGTGATTGAGCTCGACTTTGCTGATACGAGTGCACTGAGCGATCCGGATGCATTTGCGAAGGAGCAGCGCTCGAAAAATAGGAGGAGCCAGAAGAAAGGTCGGAAGGAGCGGGAGAAGGATCGGGAGCGAGAGAGAGAGGAGATAGAGAAGAGCTGGGATGTGCCACCGCCTGTCAAGGTTGTGCCACTTCCACAGCCACAAGGTGTCGTGTCGACACCTGCAGTCCTTGTTAATGGCAAGGCCAAGCATGTGCGCAAAGAGCGTGCTGGTTCTGTAGCTAGTCAGAGCTCTGTTGATGACGCAAACGCCATCGACACCCATGCCGTCCATGCATCTCTTCTGTCTGCTCTCGCCCAGAAGAAAAATGGGAGTTCGAATAATTTTTCGAGGAACGACTTTGTCCGGGAAGTTCTGACTCTCATACACGTATGTTTTATATCCATTCATCAAGTCTAAAACATCTTCTCTGACCTTTGTGTTTTCAGACAGACAAAGATTTCGTGGACACTCTTTGGCAGGAGTATACTTTGAGTGCGAAATGATGTCCCGGAGATGGCTTTGGATGCCTGGAAACTTCACTACAAGAGCTCATATATTTTTGCTCACGATTGCTACTTGATTCAAGCCCCACTAGTACTACTTCGCCACTCCCTTGATGATTTGTATTGTAGGTGTTGCTACTGTGTTACTGAGTATCTTGATAGGAGGGGTTTTGCATCCGACGCAGTTGTATTGTAATTGCTCCGTTTGGGTGAAGTTTGATTTGAGACTTCATTGCGATGTTTGAGGTATTATTTTGGTTTATACAAGGTGAGCCAATTTCGAGAATTAATTCTATACCAACAGTGGGCGGATAAGGTAAGATATCGTCCATGATTGCTACTCGGGATAGGTTTCCACTGAAGCACCTCCATGTACTGCAGCATTGCCCGTCGCCACCACCATTTCATGTAGTGGTACTCCTAGATCCCTGTCGATCTGTTCAGCAGAGCTTGCCGTTCACATTCAACAAATGCTACGATTTCTCCAACCGATGGACGACTTGCACGAGGCAACCAGCACCGCTGTATGAACTCCCAGAGCCCAGGCGCTATTTGCGACTCCTTGGGAGGCTCTGGTTTCTTGCCCTTAATGACCTGTCCCAACACTAAAATATCATTTTTCACGTTGTAGTACGGTACCTTGCAGGTCAACACCTAGGGCATGCGCAAAGTGAACAGACTTCTTTGGGCGGAAAAGTTAAGTTACTGACCTGCAGGGTGATACTGCCAAACGAGTATATGTCGCACTCGGTGCTGAGCGAAACCTCATCGTCTTCTGATGCTTCACATAACTCTGCAGCCACCCATCGGACGTTCCCTCGGATGGAGCTCGTAAAATAGGAGGTACCGACGAATTCCAGAATGATAGTGGAGAGACCAAAATCAGCGAGGCATGCCCGACCGTTGCCATAAATCAAGACATTCGACTGGAGAGTCTGGACGTGAGTAATGAAGAATACACCTTCTGTGAGTGGCTATACGCACCCCTGTCAGGTCACCATGGACAACTGATTCACTGTGGAGGTACTCTAATCCAAGGGCAATGTCATCTAGCTGACGTGTGTCAACATGTCAGCAAGCGCCTGGAAATACTTCCGAAAAAGAGCTTACAAGGGAAAACTTATCTTGAGGCGACAACACGTCTTGTTGACGCTCAAGAAAGCTTGTGAGAGCTCCATTGTCAGCCCATGGACAAACCATTGCTGGGTGGGGCCCAAAGTCGTTTGCCACTCCACAGAGGGGAAGAATGCTACGGTGTTTGAGACGGGCCCAAACTTTCAGCTCACGACGCACTCTCTACGTTAAGTTATTGTTGGAAAGATTGTCATAAATGAAATAGGGAAATTACCTTCCCATTCTTTCGCGTCAATTCTTTGTTATCCGACTCGAAAGAACGAATAGTCTTCACTGCTACCTGCGTGATGTTCAAGATAATCCTATGGGAAGCACTGCAAGCTGAGCATACCTGGACGGTCCCACTGGGCTTCACTAAATCGCACTTCCAGATGTCTCCAAAGCCTCCAGAAGCGATTGGATAGCGCGATCTTCCCTGGAGTTCATGAGTCAGATCTTCCAGACAATCTGACGCAGAACCTGGTGACTCTTGGTTGGCTTCTTCCTCTGTCGCCATTATTTCTGAAGAAGGTGAAGCGGAAGTCTGGATAGTTGCGTGAGTCAGGGGTATATATCAATAACGCACATCCATACATTCAGGAGTAACTGCGCCCGAGGTAACATATTTCCACTGTTCTGGAAGAATGTGAGAAATAGTGAGGGAATAGAAAGAATCTGCATACATCGGGTGTCGGCTTATCACACTCTTTCCCTTGTGCTGTTTGTTCCTCCTTCAGGATCTCTTCCTCTGTAGTGTGCACCGCTCTGAATGCTTCAAGTCTGGCTTCTTCCTCGCGTTTAGATTCCATTGATCTCGGCCAAAGGTCATGTGCGATATGTCTTTCATCCTTCTTCTCCGGTCTAACAACCTCCGTTATGTTCCTGACCTCTGTCTCCTCCTTGACTTCCATCTTTGCAAGCGTCTCCTTCCGGTTGATTCCGTCACCTTTCCCGACATCCTCCTCTTTCATTGCCCCTGCTTCCATGGCGCCTGGTGCCACTTTCTTGTTCTGGCGTGTGATCGAGCTCAATCTCGAGAACGTCCAGGGTGTGTTGCTACGGTTGGTGCTGGTTGACTCGGAGCGGTCCCTATGCGAATTTGTTGCAGATATGTGAAGCTGGTTGCGGCTGGGAATGGGCAAGGGTCCTACAGAAGACGAAAAGGATTTTGAGGTAGACATTTGATGAGGTGGATCCTTGTAGGCTGATGATGTTTGCGGATTAGATGTACTCAACAGGTGTAAGCTCGCGTTTGAGCTCAGCCGACTCGAGGACGTCCAGGTTGACTTGCTACGACTGGTGTATGTGCGGCCCCTATCTGCAGTCGGACTCCCTGCTGCAGACATGTGAAGCTCATTACTATCGGGGGGAGACATCTGACGAGGTTGATTCTTCTGGGCTGATGGCGTTTGCGGCTTAGTTATATTCGACCTCCACGAGTTCGCGGTCGAGCTCAAACGAGTTGAGGACGTCCGGGTCGTGCTGCTACAGCTAGTGCTGATCGATGTGGAGCGGCCTCTGTTAACAGGCGGACATGCTGCAATTGACATGCGCTCGTCACGATCGGAGGTTGACCAAGGACCTGTAGAAGATGAAAAGGATCGAGAAGTAGACATGCGGGGAGGTGTCGTTGTTCGACTTGAATGATATCCCAAGGACTTCCAGCTCTGCTTCGTCTTTTCCTCCAAACTTTGGCGTCTTCTCTCTTCGATATGCTTTCGATATTCTTCCTGTTGGGCCTTCCGCTGGTCATATCTGCGTTCCATCTTTACCTCCCTAAGGGTCAGTTGATTCTCTCGTCGCCCGAGTTGTTCCTCTTTCCTCCGAATGTTTTTCTCTTCGGTGCGCAATGCTTGTCCTTTGAAGACAACTTCATATTCCTTGCGTTTCACCTCCTCTGACTTTCGCATAACGCCTCGTGTCATTCGTCTTTCTTCCTCCTCTAAACGCCTCGTCGCTGGTTCTTCCCGTCTCCCGAGATCGTTCGCCCTTTTCTTGCCCTGCGCCTCGTTTCTCTCAGCCTTTTCCTCTTTCTTCTTCGCAAAATTCTTTTGCCACTTGCTTTCGTCTCCTTCACGTTCTATTCCTTCTCCATCCCTGTTTGCTCCCTCCTCCTGTTGTATGAGATTGAGCTCTTTGCGCACGATTTTGTCCTCTACGCGTTCGGTTTCCTTCTCCTCGTGCCTGGGCTCGCTTTCTTTCTGCGTAGCTTCCTCCTGCCGTGTAAAATCCTCCTCTCTCCTCTTTAGTTCTTGCTCCCGCAGAGAAATCTCTTCCTCTCTCTTGCGGACGCTCTCCTCCCTCTGGAGAAGCCTGTGCCCATCATACTCCCATAAGTCTGCATCGTGAAGGTCATCAGGATACGGGTAAGAATGCTGAATGTGATAGCACCCGTAATGCATGTCTTGCGAGGAGAGTCGAGTATGGAGATTAGATGACTGCCAGCTCCGCGGGAGCGCATCCGGTGTCTGTGGAGAATGCGAGGACTCATAGGTTTCGTACGGCGAGTGTGATGGAACATCCCAGTCTTTGGGACTTGGGCTAGACTGACAGCCGTCATCATCCAATGAAAACAATTTCTTGATGGCGATAGGCTTGCTAACAGTTGGTAGGGGTACCTGCGAGGACGGGGGGAAGTGAGAGTACCCTATTGGGGCTGTAGAGCGTAGGCTGTCTGAAGAGTAGGAGTACCCCATAGGGACTGTTGAGCTTGAACTGCCTAAGGAGCGAGAGTACCTGGCGACGGGGACTACGGAACGCGAATTGGGTGCCATTGAAGGGGATGGTGGTGTTGGTGGTGGTGGTGGTGGATAATGCTCGTCCAACCGCTCGAAGGCAGAGGTACTGGCTCTGGCTTCAATATATGTGTACGGTGTCGTTCGCCTTCTATCCCGAGCTCTGTAAATGGCACTCCACTGTTGTTCCATGGTTAAAGCACGGTCCCTCTCCCACCCATTCGGACTGCCATTTATGTCATGCGACGGGATGTTGAGTACTGATGGTGCCTGATCAGAGGCAGTGCTCGTTGTGCTCCCCCGTCGCGACATGGTAAAGATATGAGGCATTAGTGCATCTTCTTCAGGCGTTGACGGAAGCCCTGGGAGGACAGATCTGTTGGAAAGGTTCGCTGTGCGCAGAAAGCTTCGCCTGTCTAGTGCATCCGTAGCTGAATGCGTAGACCTGGACATGTCATCTAGTTCGATGAGGGATGAATGCTTTGGGCGCTCAAAACTTCTGCCTGTGATATTCAACGTGGATGACCTCATTGCGCTGCTGATATACCTGGCCTGATCCTTGTCAGTATCGCCAGACAAATTGTCACGTTCTCGGTTGGCGAAACGAGAGACCTCCGAAGGCTTTTGCGGAGGGCAGGTGTCATGTTCGGGTATAAAACCAGAACTATACGACTGCGAAATATGCGTGGGAAGTTGCAAGGAGGAAGAAGACCGGGCAGCGTTGACCTGGCTTTCACGTTGAAGTACAACAGGGAACTGCTCCTCGGCAATATTACGGATGCTCTTCACCGGAGTAACGTGTTCCTGGGACAACCGCTCGCGCTCGACAGTACTGGTTAGGGCATTCGAGGAGGTATCGTTAAGATTCTGCTTGACCTCGTTGACCATGGAACGCAAGCTCTTCTCGATATCAACTTTGAGGCCACTCTTCCACTTTTTGTCAAGCCCACGATCAGCGGCGGGTGTGATGGTCGAGGATTCAACAGGGACGAGAGCCAAGGTCGCCATTGGCATAGGTGACTACGCAAAGTAGCTGTATACTATTCAGAGATTATGATAGTGTAGCAGACTGAAAGGCAAAATCAACTCGGGTGTCTGTAATGTGATTGTGACTACGCACCAGTAATTTGGATGTAGTTAGCATATATTATACACGCAGACGCACTTGCGTAGCCAGCAGAGGATCGAGAACCCGAATACGATGACCTATTGATAACGGTCGAATCAATTACAACAATGGACGACAAAGACATGAACTGAACTGATGGTAATATAGATCTTTTGAACCTGTCCTAACATGAAGTTTAGAATGAACTGACAGGCCCATAAGGCTCACTAGGGACGCACCTTTTGGTCTGTACTATGACTTGAATCGTGCAGGCATGTCATTACTGGTAACTCTGTGACTCTGTCCAAAACGTAGCATCATGGGGCCCGGGCAGTGCGCTTGGTCTCATGATGCGATTACATACTATTCATACACGGGCTACTACACATGTACTAGTAGCAAGTCCCACTGGCACCTTTAAATTTGCTCCCGAGGTAGGCATATGACTAATGATGCAGATTCTTTGAGGAGGTCATTTCACAGTTGGCTATTATGCGGTGCTTTGCAGCTGATGCAGGAGAAACATTCAATTATCCAAGACGATGCGATGCATATGCGTTGAGGTGAGCAGTAAATTTGTGACTCAAGTGCCAGTGGGCGGGCCGCTTGCCGTGATCACCATGTTGACTCGAACCGAATTGATAATCACTATTAGATAGTCGTACACAGATACCGGGCCCAGTTGACAACTTGAACAGCACATTCTACTTGATCTAAGCTCCTTGCAAAACGTTGCGCCGATAATTTTAATGACGTTATGACGTCATTACATTGCTCCCTCGCTCCGAGAAATGAGGTACCTAGGTGCCCACTATCTGAGCAAATGGACCGACTTCACGAACGGAAGTTAACATACCATGCATGCAAGACTCCCGGTATCCAACCCAAGATCGTAAGACAGATATTAATCCAAAAGTCTGGCAAAATGGCCTGAGATTTAATCGGCGTCGAGAGGTGTATTGACTCGGATATTTACCTGCAGCACATCCGCGTTCTATTGGCATCGACGTCGTCATTAATATAATAATGTAGGAGGCATTATACTTACTGAAAAATACGGCTACTGGCGGAAGGACCCTGCATGCGATTTCAGCATGGTAACCAATTGATTCGGGACGTTGAGAATAGCATACGTACAGCGCAACAAAATACAAGATGACATTCCGTGTAGATGAAACGGTGGTGGGCATTTTGAGAAGGGCCTATGTGAAAATACGGGGCTCTTTAGATGTCCAATAGATTTGGACGTTGGGCAACTTATATAACCAGAGGTATTTCAATGACATACGTCATGCCTGTTGGAGTGACTGCATGCTGGGCGGAGCTAGTGGCTGACTCCAGTGATCCGTTGGAAAGATCAAACAGAACAACCGGTTTAAGCTCAAGCTTCAAGCTTCACTTGCCGACTGTATGCTCGAGCTGCTTCGCTGTGTACACAAAATGTCTCAGCTTGCTTTTGATTCAAACGAACATGATCTAGTATCCGATGAACTATCGTTGGTACCACGTACTTCAAGTTATATTTGATAGAAGCTTGATATTGGGTGCGGCCAGAGCCTACAAAATCCAAATTGATATTTGAATCACGTCAAACTGCTTCAACACCACTTTCCAGGTGTGAAGCACTCGTAGAGAAGTGTTACATCCAATTCATCAATCTCTTGTACTCTGTTAAGCAGACTGGGATGACAGGGCTCGTAGTTCATGTCCTACAAACGCCACGATTTCTCCAACCAATGGACGTCTTGCACGAGGCAGCCAACATCGCTGCACAAAGGTCCGGTGTCCGGGCGCTATTTGCAAGTCCCTGGGAGGCTCTGGTTTCTTGCCCCTGATGATTTCTCCAAAGACTGTCAAGTCATTCTTCAAATAGTAGTAGGGTACCTTGCAAGTCAATATCTAGAGCGAGCACAAAGGGAATAAGATCCGACGATTGAAAATTCAAGTGACTAACCTGCAATAGGATACTGCCAAATGAGTAGATATCGCACTCGGTGGTGAGCGATGCATTATCTGGTGCCTCATATAGCTCTGCAGCTGCCCATCGGATATTACCTCGAATAGAGTTCGTAAAATAGGAGGTACCGATAAACTCCACGAGGATAGTAGAAAGACCAAAATCAGCAAGGCATGCCCGGCCGTTGCCATAGATCAAAACATTTGACTGGAGAGTCTGGATGTGAGTAATGAAGAATACACCTTCTGTGAGTGGCTATACACACCCCTGTCAGGTCACCATGAACAACTAATTCACCGTGAAGATATTGCAATCCAAGGGCAATATCATTTAGCTAACGTGTGTCAACACATCAGTAAGCGTCTGGAAATACTCTCAAAAAGGGGCTCACAAGGGAAAACTTATCTAAAAGCGACAACACCTGTTGTCGACACTCAAGAAAGCTCGTGAGAGCTCCATGATCAGCCCACGGACAAACCATTGCAGGATAGTAGGACCCAAAGTCATTCACTACCCCCCAGAGTGGAAGAATGTTGCCATGTTTGAGACGGCCCCAAACTCTCAGTTCACGACGTAGTCTCTAAGCCGAGTCATCATCCGAAAAATCGACATGAATGGAATAGAAACATTACATTCGCCTTCTTCCGTACCTCTTCCTCGTTGTCCGCCTGGAATGCGCGAATGGTCTTCACTGCCACCACCTACATCACAGTCAGATAATACGGTAGCAAGTGCCACAAGTTGTACATACCTCACTGGGCCTGCTAGGCCTGACCAAAAAACATTTCCAGATGTCTCCAAAACCTCCGAAAGCAGTGGGGTAGGGCAGTTTCCCCTGGATTTGTTTGGTAAGATCCTCCAGCAAATGAACTTCCTCTTTCCACGGTAAGCGTTCTTCCTCCTTCCTCCGGTTCTCTTCCTCTGTAGCGCGCGCTGTCTCTCCTTTGAACCTACCTTCCTCCATGCGTCTTAAGTTACCTTCCCTTTGTGTCGTCACCTCCCGGTACAACGCGGGATCTTGTGCTGGACATCTCTCTTCCACACCATATCCCCTTGTTGAATTCTCCGCATGCCTTGTAGATCCTTCCCTTCTCTGGGCCTGCGCTTCCCTCATCTTGACTTCGTCTTCTTTCTTCTTCGCAAGCATAGCCTTCCGCTTAATTTCGTCTTCTTTGCGTTTGGTTTCCTCCTCTTGCGTTCTTCTCATCTCGAGCTCGTTGCGCTGTGTTTCGTTCCATGATCGGTTGAGTGTCTGATGATACTCGCCCTCAGAGACCTCATTATGCATATTGGTAGGCTGAACGGGATAGTAATAGCTCCCGCTCGTAATGTTTGGCGAGGGGTGTTGAGAATCGTGCCTGTTAGACGACTGCCAATTCTGCGGGACCTCTTTTGGTGTCTCTTGGTAGTATGAAGACTCATGGCGGGTTTCGTACGGCAAGCGCGACGGACCAGTCCAGTCTTCGCGACTCGAGCTGGGCTGAAAGCCGCTACTATCGAACGAGGCCGATTTCTGGGCAATGATAGGCCTACTGCTAGATGGTGGGGGTCCGCCGTAGCGTGCATGTGAATCCTGGATGTGAGACGGACGATTAAGAGTCATGCTAGATGGAACGCCGCTGTCTAACGAGAATGATTTCTGGGTGATGGCAGGTCTAATAATAGGTGGTGGCACACCGGGGCGTGTGTACGGATCTTGCGGGCGTGATGGACCATTCCGGCCTTTGGGATTCGAGCTGTACTGCTCACCGCTATCGTCAAACGAAACTGATTTCATGGCAGCGGTGATAGCAGAAACTGGGTGCATATTGGCGGGGGCTGCATAACCTGGGCCATATGTCGTTGATGAAGATAAGGCTGGGTTATAGGATGGAGGATCAATGTTGGCATGTGACCTGTGTCTGTCTCGCTCCTGATCTAGAGCCGGAATACGATCGCGGTCCCTGCTGGAAGCGATGGGCTGTGGTACGTGATATGAAGGGTCTGCACCCGCTGTGCCCCCGCGATGGGTATCATTGAAGTAATGCGACGCCTGGCCACCCCCTCCGGGCATGAAAACGCCCGCATTTTGAGTGTGCTGTCTTTCTTGCCTGAGGCCATTCATAGCGAATTGCTGTCTAGCCATGCGCTCTCGTTCACCAGCGGTGAGTAAAGGTTTTGGACGCTCAAAATTTGAATTTGACGTTGACCCTACTCCCATAGTAGATCCGGCAGGACCCCTGTCGACGCCGCGATTCGGAGGTACGGGGCGATTAGGGTACTGTTTTGAGTCCTCTGCAATACGTTGAGAAAGGACAGAAGAGGATGGATAGCGGCTTTGTCTTGGCACTCACTTCCAGGCCTGCCCTGCATCGCAGGCTGATGCTCCTTTGCCATACTTTCTGACCACTACGATCATGAGCTGGAGGAAATATGCGTGCACGAATCTCTCTGAACTTTGGACGAGCAAGTTATGGAATGGGACAAAGTACAGATGCCGGTACGAGATAACACGGAACTAAATAGTGTAGGCACGATTACGGTATCGTTGGTCTGCAAAGGAGGGCGCCTGTGGCTTGTGGCTTGAAGTGACTGATCCAGGTTTCCAGGACCCCGACTCAGAGTACTCGATCGAGATGACAGGCGGAAAGTTTGATGAAGCCGTCCAAGGGACAAGGGCTGGACTGCGTTCGATTCATATATGACTAGTCTTGGAGGGTCTACAGCCTGAGTCGAGCAGCTATCATGATTATGCTGCTAGCTTCATTAGTGCGAGTCGATACTGATTTTAGTCTTGCTTACCCTGCGCTAATGATAATGATGATGAGGTGAAGGCCATATGTATATTTCTCACTGCAAAAGTTCGTACTCTTCGCGCCAAGTGTGATTCGATCGCAATCAGCCCTGAGTACTATGGCGATTCGTCGGCAAAGAAGGACCGCGGGAGTCTAGGCAGTACTTCTAGCTTGCTGGACACTGGAAATATACCGTGTTGACACCGTGGACAATGATGAGTGCTTCCGAGGTCACCGGTCAGGGATGAATGAAGGGAGAGAAGCTTATATTTATGGCCTTCGGTCAGCTCCTTCCAACTAAGTGTTAGCTAACCACAACACCTTCCTAATGAGGAGTTTAAAATGATTCTCCTCGAATTTGAAAATACTCCGGTGACCACACAATGCATTTTCTATAGATACCTTAACTCAGTACTAGTTAGCATCCTAATAACACTGGTACTGTCAGTATATATGTTCAGAAAGACTAGGATGACACAAATTGTCGTTCACATGCTATACATGTTACGATTTCCGCGATCGACGGACGACTTGCACGAGGCAACCAGCATTGCTGTATGAACTCCCAGTGCCCAGGCGCTATTTGCGATTCTTTAGGAGGTTCCGGTTTTATCCCTTTGATGACTTGTCCTAACACCGCAATATCCTTCTTCACATTGTGGTAGGGTACCTTGCAAGTCAATACCTGGAGCATGTACGAAGTGAACAAGACATTTCGTTCCAAATCGAGTTACCAACCTGGAGCGTGATACTGCCAAACGAGTATATGTCGCACTCGGGGCTGAGCGAGAGCTCGTCCTCCTCCGATACTTCACATAATTCTGCAGCTACCCATCGGACATTCCCTCGGATGGAGCTCGTAAAATATGAGGTACCGACAAACTCCAGAATGATAGTGGAGAGACCAAAATCAGCGAGGCATGCCCGACCGTTGCCATAAATCAAGACATTTGACTGGAGAGTTGGCATGTGAGTAATGAAAACCTTCTGTGTGCGGACGTACACACCCCTGTCAGGTCCCCATGGACAACTGATTTGCTGTGGACTGAACCAACATGAGTATTTGAGAAATGGGGTGCGGTGAACGACAAACTTACGGTATTGCAATCCAAGGGCAACATCATTCAGCTGGAAAACGTAAGGAGGTCAGTAGTAAGCCCCTGGAGCTAGATGCACAGAGCTTACAAGGGAAAACTTATCGTGAGATGACAACGAGCTTTCTTGCCTCTCAAGATAGCCCGTGAGCGCTCCGTTTTCGACCCATGGGCAGATCATTGCGGGGTAGGGTCCAAAGTCAGTCGCCACTCCCCAGAGCGGAAGAATAGTATCATGCTTGAGACGGCCCCAGACTTTGAGTTCGCGACGGACTCTCTAAAGTGGACTCAACATCAGATAAACTGACACACGCAACGCCGTGGAAGACCACATTACCCTACTATTCTTCCGCATCAAGACCTCGTCGTCGGATTCGAAAGCACGAATAGTCTTCACTGCTACCTTGGTCATTATCAGGATAGTAACAGTAGGAAGTGCGACAAGCTGGGCATACCTGGACGGTCATATCGGGCTTCACTAAATTGCACTTCCAGATGTCTCCAAAGCCTCCAGAAGTTATTGGATAGCGTGATCTTCCCTGGAGCTCATCAGTAAGATCTTGTAGTGGATATGACGGTACTCGGGTTTGCTCTGGAGATGCTGTGTAATCCCGGAAAGTACTATTAGTACTAGACTCGACGGTAGCACCAGTTTCTGTCCCGTTCCTGTCATCCGTTTCAATCACAATCCGAAAATCTCTCCGAGGGTGTGATGGTTGGCGCACAACTCTCGATTGGAATGGATGTCCCTAGTAAAAAGTTAGAAGTAGTGTGAAAGAGAAACAGAGAAAACTCACCTTAAGCTTTGCATTCCCATCATCCGCACCCTAGTAAATAATTGAAACTATTAGAGAAAGACATCAAAACACCAAAGCACACGTACTACAACTTCGAGCGCCGCCTCCAGGCTCCATACATAGATTTTTTTGTCTGGTCCAGCACTGGCAATGCATTTTCCATCGCGGGACATGACAACAGCCCTAAGTTGGTCATCATGGAAGAGTGGATCTCCGACTGCCTGATTGGTCTCGAGATCCCAGATGCGAATGGAGCAGTCAGCTGATCCGCTAACAATATAGCTTTCATCGGGAGTCAGACAGAGGGATAAGACGGCATTGACGTGACCCCGAAAAATGAAGAGTTCCTGCCCATCAATTGCCCGCCATTTTCGAATGGTATGATCAACTGAGGCAGAGAAGATGTGTGCGCCGTCCTTGGACCAACACAATGACGGCACCGCATTTTCATGTCCCTTGATCTCAAAAAGCAGCCTGCCGTCCCTTGACCATATGCAGATCGGACCGTTCCCACCGCTCATGAACTTGTCGCCTTGTGGAGAGTATTTGACGGCCATGACCCATCCGCGACTGGTCTCTATGGGTGGTACTATTTGTCGACCAGTATACGGATTCCAGCGTCGTATGGTGCCGTCTTGCGATCCACTTGCTATCTCTAGGTCATTGGACGACCAATCGAGGCACCTAACTGTACCATCATGCCCCTCCCATGGGTCGCCGACCATGCTGCCCTCCTCTATATCCCACAGCCGCAATCTACCGTCTACATTTCCACAAACAACCATCGTTTCGTCCGGGGATACTACCATCGAAGCTATCCCTCCCCCATCACTATTCAAAGTTTGTCCCACTGGCTCACCGTCTCTTTTCCACTGACGAATCGAACCATCGTCAGACGCGCTCATTATATTGCCACTGGTAGTACCCAAGTAGGCAAGACTCCATATGCATCGAGAGTGACCCTCGATGATATACTCTGGCATCAAGCTTCCTGCCGGATGTTCTGGCTTTGGTTTCTTCCACGATGTGGTCCGATTGTTGTGGTCGACGAAGTAGGACCGACCGAGTGGTGAAATGTGCCATTCACATCCAGGAACGGCGAGATATCCAGGATAATCTATGTTCAACCGTGAGTTCCTCGCTCCTTGTCACAATTTCATCCCTCACCTAGTCGCACTCCTGGTAAAGGTCGGTTCCACGAGCTAATCACGAGTGTGTCATCCTGATATAGTGTTTCACCACCCGACGACGTCTTAAATTGATGCCACATAGGAGGAAGCGCTTCATTCCCGCCTGATTCTGATTGAGTAAGTTGGTGGGTATTATAAGGTAGCTGCTCACCTTTCCAAAGTGCACCCTGGCGGTGCTGTGCACCATATGGTGGTGGACCTTTCGCGCTCGTCTGAACATGTGTTACTAGTGGGCTGAATGACCTTTCTCGACGTGCTTCTCTCCGTTTTGCTGATGTGCTTGACTCGCCGAATGCGCTGAGCATGACTCTGATCAAAAGGACGTTGCGCTCCCAGACAGTTGGAAATGAACTAGAGGCTAAGCTTGACAATGGGCAAAGTCAATGGCGAAGGGCAAGAAGAGATGCTGTATTTATACATGCACATCAGAGGCAGTGTCACATGCTGTTAAAAGATGCGATTGGCAAATACATAGTCTGTTACGATAATGGAGCGGCTGTGCATATATCGATATCTGGGTCCGTACACCGTACAGGGCGCGTAGCAACACTTCCTCCCAGTTACATATCCGAGCTGGATGCACCCTCACAATAACCCAAGTGCCAAGGTTGCCAACTCCTACTAGGGTCGCAAAAGACTATTACGCCGCTAAGAGACTGCATTCCGAAACAGTGGAGACAACTTCACTGGTGCTGTTGTCAGCACTTGGGGTGGATCTGGGGAAAGCAGCGGAAGGGAATGGATGTGCATGAAGAGAGATGGATCCGAGTGTGCAGATGACAATCACAATGTTGATTATCAGAGTCAGACACAGGTGCGGGGGAACGAGAACTAAACTGAGTTTATGCGTGCCCCTATCGTACGATCATATATCATTGTAGTGGTATTCGCCGCATCTATTCTTCCGAAACTGTGAAACGTGAATACGCAAACTTACGGTATTGCAATCCAAGAGCAATGTCATTCAGCTGGCAAATGCAAGGAGGTCAGTAAGTATCTGGAGATGCTAGATATACTGAGTGCTCCGCATTCAGCCCATGGGCAAATCATTGCAGGGCAGGGTCCAAAGTCAGTCGCCACTCCCCAGAGTGGGACAATGCTATCATGTTTGAGACGGTCCCAAACTTTGAGCTCGCGATTCACTCTATAAAGTCGATTCAACATCAGATAAACTGACACGCGCGATGCCGTGGAAGACCACATTATCCTATTATTCTTCGGCATCAAGACCTCGTCGTCGGATTCGAAAGCACGGATGGTCTTCACTACTACCTTGGTCATTATCAGGATGATAACCGTAGGAGGAGCGACAAGCTGGGCATACCTGGACAGTCACATCGGGCTTTACTAACTCACACTTCCGAAGTTCCAGATCTCTCCAAAGCCTCCAGAAGTGATCGGATAACGTGGTCGTCCCTGGAGCTCATCAGTAAGATCTCGGAGTGCATGTGACGGTGCTCGGTTCTGCTCTTGAGATGGTTTGTGATCCCTGGAAGTAGTATTAGACTCGACGGTAGCATCGGTTTCTGTCCCGTTCCTGTCATCCGTTCGGAACACATTCCGAACATCTCTTCGAGGGCGTGTGGGTGCTGTATCTTTGGTATTGAGATATGATTGCGCACGACTCGGTGTGCGAGTCCCAATCCTAGTTCTCGGCTAAATGGAGAGGTCAAAGATTGAACCAAACATGAGAAAAGCTGAGGATGCTCACGATCGGTTGGCGCACAACTCTCGATTGGGATGGACGTCCCTAGTACAAAGTTAGATCTAGTGTGAAAGAGAAGCAGAGAAAACACCTTGAGTTTTGCATTCCCATCATCCGCATGCTAGTAAATGAACAAAACTATTAGAGAAAGACATCGAAACACCAAAGCACACGTACTACAACTTTGAGCGCCACCTCCAGGCTCCATACATAGATTTTTTTGTCTAGTCCAGCACTAGCAATGTATTTTCCATCGGGGGATATGGCAACAGCCAAGAGGGCATCATCATGCAAGAGTGGACCTCCGACCGCCTGATTGGTCTTAAGATCCCATATGCGAATGGTGCAGTCACTTGATGCGCTAACAATATAGCTTTCATCGGGAGTAAGACAGAGGGATTCGACGGTGTTGGTGTGACCCCGAAAAACAACGAGTTCCTGTCCATCAATCGCCCGCCATTTTCGGACGGTGTTATCTCCCGACCCAGAGAAGATGTATGCGCCGTCCTTGGACCAACACAACGATGTCACCACAGCATCATGTCCCTCGATCTCGATCAGCAGCTTGCTGTCCCTCGACCATACGCGAATGATCATGTCCTCACCACCGCTCATGAATTTGTCGCCTTGTGGAGAGTATTTGACAGTCATAACCCATCCGCGACTAGTCTCTATGGGTGGTACTATTTGTCGACCAGTATCCGGGTTCCAGCGTCGTATGGTGCCATCTTCTGATCCACTCACTATCTCCGGGGTATTGCGAGACCAATCAAGGCACCTCACTGTGGTATTATGCCCCTCCCACGAGTCGCCGATCATGCTGCCCTTTTTTATATTCCACAGCCGCAGTCTGCCGTCTGCACTTCCACAAACGACCATTGTTTCGTATGGGGATGTTGTTATCGAGCATATCCCTCCCCCATTGTCATTCAAGGGTTTTCTTACTGGCTCTCCATCTCTTTTCCATTGACGAATCGAACTATCGTCAGACACACTCATTATATTGCCACTGATACCCAAGTAGGCAAGGCTCCATATGCATCGAGAGTGACCCTCGATGACGCACTCCGGCATCAAGCTTCCTGCCGGACGTTCTGGCTTTGGTTTCTTCCACGACGTGGTCCGAGTATTGTGATCGACGAAATAGGACCGACCGAGTGGTGAGATGTGCCATTCATATGCAGGAACAACGAGATCTCCAGGATAATCTATGTTCAGCCGTGAGTTCGTCGCTCCTTGTCGCAATTTCATCCCTCACCTAGCCGCACTCCTGGTAAAGGTCGGTTCCACGAGACTATCGCGAGCGTGTCGTCTTGATATCGTATTTCACCATCCGACGTCTTATACTGCTGCCACATAGGAGGAAGCGCTTCATTCCCGCCTGCTCCTAATTTAGTAAGTTGGTGGGTGTCACAAGGCAGCTGCTCACCTTCCCAAAGTGCGTCCTGGCGGTGCTGTGCACCATATGGTGGTGGATCCCTTGCGCTCGTCTGAAGAGGTACAACATGTGCTGGTGGTTTGAATAGCGCTTCTTCTTGTGCTTCTCTCCGTTTTGCTGATGTGCTTGACTCGCCAAATTCGCTAAGCATGACTCTAATTGGGAAAGGACGTCGGGTTTCTAGACAGTTGGATAATGAGCTAGAAGCTAAACTTGACAATGATAGTGAAGGGCAAGAAGATATGGTGGAAGTGATGGGGAGACCTGTTAGACGCTCAGGCTCACGTGCTTATTTACATGCGCCTTCCATGCATCCCATGCCATCAGGGGCAGTGTCACATGCTGTTGAAAGAATCGACCCGTCAAATTTTTGGAATACACGATTTGTTATGATGTGCCAATGGAGCGACTGTGCATATATCGACATTTGGGTCCGTACACCGTACAGGGCGCGTAGCAACACTTGCTCCCAGTTACATATCCGAGCTGGATGCACCCTCACAACAACCCAAGTGCCAAGGTTGCCAACTCTCGCTAGGGCCGCAAAAGATCATGGCACCGCCAAGAGACTAAGCGCCGTGCAGGCTAGGGATGAGCTGGCCGTTGTTGAGATTGCTGGGAGGCGTGTGATGATTCTTGCTGTGCTGTCGCACCACCAAGGCAACTATTACCAGTTGGTTGTAACATGTAGCATGGTCGTACGAGCTCGAGATTCGTCGGGGATCACGTTGGAGTGGGCTCTGCTAAATGCGTGCGCTGGAGTGATGGGGCTGCTACTGCTGCCGGGCCTGCGCTCCAAACACCGCCAAACAACCTCTGTGACCTAACCTATATTGTATTCATTCTTATTGGTCGGAACATAAGCAAATCTATCAAGCACATGCTAGCGCTGAGGGACAACAGAAGATATATAGTGGGCAACAAACTGCGATGACGCGTGATGATTGTGGTTGAGGGGTCCGTGAGCGCGTCGCGTTGATCGGTATGCTCGAATTGGCAGGCTGGCAGACTCCATGATATATTTGGTTTCGGACATCAACATCATGGTATCATGGCACGGTCCTTTCACAATGCAATTTACAAGTTAGCTCACTTCTATGATTTTCACTGGTACTAAGGCTCGCGCTCCAGCTGGCAGCTGTGATCCGCCCGCACTAGCAGCGGCACGCGTGAAAATTGACTTATGGACTTCCCCGCCGGGCTCGTGTTCGGCTCGAACCCAAGTATCGGTTCCGAGTTGTTCATAAATTAAGTTAGTGATTTTGAGCTTCCACCTCTTTATCTTATTTTCCTCCAGAAATCAAGCGTGCAGCCGCCATGCTGTCTAAGCTACTGTCGTTGTCTATAATTCCATTCGTTCTAGGTGTACCGACCACCCTGGCTCCGTCTGCTGCAACACCATCTACTCCAGGTGGTAACGTTAGCGCTACTGTAGCTGGTCCATATTCGTTGGTGACAACCTCATTCAATTCTTCATCGACTTCTGCTGCAACCTCCGCGACATCTTCTGCCTCCGCCAACACCTCAGGCGCGTCCACCACAACTGGTGTTATCACCATTCCGCTCTCTAGCTATTCATTTACTCCCTATCCCACACCTACTCTCAATCCTTGTCCTCCTGTATACCCTGCAACTGATCCTTTGAACCCTCCTTCTGTCAGCAGTGATCCACAAGTCGTGCCAGATTTTGCGCCTGCGTGGGCTGCTGCCTACCAAAAAGCCGAGAACCTTG
This sequence comes from Suillus tomentosus, assembly GCA_016647685.1. Taxonomy (NCBI): domain Eukaryota; kingdom Fungi; phylum Basidiomycota; class Agaricomycetes; order Boletales; family Suillaceae; genus Suillus; species Suillus tomentosus. Next base: position 210,382 of record JABBWJ010000062.1, on the reverse strand, counting down.
TGAGTGCATCCGTTTTAATGGCAATTTTTTTGACTGTCTTCTCATCTTTATCATTCGAAACTCTTTCTATGTCTCCACGTGCTGAACCTCTTTCATGTTCAGATATCGGATTACACAATCGAGGAAAAGGTCAACATTACCACAGGAGTCGGTTGGGCAAACGGGCTGTGCGTTGGTAATATCCCACCCAATAAAAACTTCCCCGGTCTATGTCTCGAGGTACGTAGCTTGACTTTACGAGCTATTGGTCTCACGATTCGCTAGGATTCACCTCTCGCCGTCCGGTTTGCAGACTATGCAACTGCGTTCCCTGCTGGCATTCAGGTAGCATCCACGTGAGTCATCTTCAAGGTCACCGTCGTAACTTGTCTCATATCTGTCACAGCTGGAATCGTGCTTTGATGCGTGCTCGTGGCCTGGCTTTGGGTCAGGAGTTCAAGGGCAAGGGCGTCAACATCGCCCTTGGTCCTATGATGAACATGGGCCGCGTCGCTCAAGGCGGCCGTAACTGGGAGGGTTTTGGTGCAGATCCTTTCCTGACCGGCGAATCTGCATACGAGACAATCTTAGGCCTACAAAATGGCGGAGTACAAGCCACTGCCAAGCACTTTATCAACAAGTTTGTCTTTTCTAACGCCTGTTCGCCCTTGCACTCATCTGTCCTACTAGTGAGCAGGAGCACTTCCGCACATCAGAATCTTCAAATGTTGATGACCGGACTCAACATGAGATTTACGCGCACCCGTTCTTGCGCAGCGTCATGGCCGGTGTTTCGTCCGTCATGTGCAGTTACAGTAAGTCTTAATAATGTTCTATATACACCATTCACATCATCTGAGGTCTGAATCGCAGATCTCATCAACGAAAGCTATGCTTGCAACAATGACAAGATGCTAAATGATATCCTGAAGCGGGAGTACGGTTTCCAAGGTTTCGTTCAATCTGACTGGTCGGCGACGATGTCGACCCTCTCTGCTGTTGCAGGCCTTGACATGACCATGCCCGGTGATATCACGTTTGACTCCGGCAACTCCTACTTCGGAGGCAACCTGACGGACTATGTGAACGACGGCTACATCAGCACGGCTCGCCTGGACGACATGGTGACGCGCATCATCGCTGCTTGGTACTTCCTTCACCAAGATGAGGCCTACCCTGCCACGAACTTCAACGCGTTCAATTCTAACGACGAAGTGAACAACAAGCATGTGAACGTGCAGGCTGACCATTATAAGCTTGTGAGGGAGATTGACGCAGCCGGAACGGTCCTTTTGAAAAATGTAAATGGGGCGTTGCCATTGAACAAGCCGAGGAACATGGTATTGATCGGAAGCGATGCCCGTCCAGGCAAATTCGGCCCGAACGAGTTTTCAGATCAAGGTGGAAGTGACGGGATTCTAGCCATGGGCTGGGGATCTGGGTATGTGCTCTTTCAGACGTACTTGTACTTTTCTTGAAAATTGATCGACGACACATAGGACTGGTTACTTCCCTTACCTTATATCACCTCTCGAGGGTGTTCAGGAGCGTGCTCGCCAGGACGGGAGCAGCGTGTTCTGGGACTTCGACGACTGGAACACCGTTCTGGCTGGTAATATGGCATATGGCGAGGCTGTTGCTCTCGTTTTCACCAACTCAGACTCTGGCGAGGATTATATCACTGTTGATGGTAATCAGGGAGATCGGTACGTTCCTCGCACATCTTCAGTGACGGCTGTGCTCATTTCGAACCAGTAATAACCTCACTGCTTGGCACAACGGTGATGACCTGATCCTTGCCGTCGCTGCGCAGAACAACAACACCATAGTCGTCGTGAACAGTGTCGGCCCGCTCATTATCGAGCCTTGGATCGAGCACCCTAACATCACCGCTGTCGTCTGGGCCGGCATCCAGGGCCAGGAGGCAGGTAATGGTATCGCTGACATACTTTATGGCGCATACAACCCCTCTGGAAGACTTCCATATACTATTGCCAAAGATATCGCCGATTATCCTGCTCAACTCATCACTGATGATTCAGGAAACGAAATCGTCCCCATTGATTACACGGAGGGGTATGTCAACCGGACCAATATCGACTTGCATTGATATTGACTTCACTTCCCAGGTTGTTCATCGATTATCGCCACTTTGATCAAGTGAGTTCCCTGATTTTACTAGGCGTTTTCAAGTCTTAAACAAGGGTGAATGCAGGCAAACATCACGCCGCGCTTCGAGTTTGGCTTCGGCTTAAGTTATACCACGTTCACGTACTCTAACCTTGGCGTAACTCCGATTCAGTCGTCAGATACTGATCAGGAGGGTTTGATCACTGCTTGGAAGAATGGGGAGGCTTCGCCCATCGCTGAAGGGTCTTCTACTGCGCTTTGGTGAGTTTTATTCAGACCAATGAAGGATCCGCAGGCTGATACGCTATTTACCAGGCTCCATGAACCTGCATTCCAGGTAACTTTCGAGGTCACCAACACGGGACCTGTATCTGGGACTGAGGTTCGTGACTCCCATTACCCTCGTTGTCTCGATATTCAAGCCTAAGCTACTCGAATAGATTCCTCAACTCTACATTCACTTCCCGTCCTCCGCTAGCGAGCCTCCATCAGTCCTGAGGGGCTTCACAAACGTCGAAATCTCGCCGAAGGACACCAAGCAAGTCTCAATAACGCTCTCTCGCTATGACCTGTCTATCTGGGACGTCATCGCCCAGGGGTGGCGCAAGCCTGACGGCCAGATCTCGTTCTCGATTGGTGCGAGTAGTAGGGACTTTAGGCTGCAGGGTAACATTCCTGCTTGATCGTGCTTCTTGTATGAGATCCTTTTTGATTTGATTCGGTACATTTACTTAGTGGAAATTAACGTAGTGCAATTAATGCATCATCCAAACAATGGTGGGATGTCGTCGATCTGCAGCATACATCAAACATTCTATGGGTAGCCGTTGCATTCTCAAAGTGTGATACAGGGACATGGTGTTCGTGATCTCGGGGACATCTTACGAACATACCAGATGACTTGAACGAATGAGTGGGTCGCTGCAGAGCATGACCTTCCTTCATCGCTCTCTGTCAGATTCAACGATCGCGGATTTAGACATCTCGCCGTACGACACGAAGCAGGTCTCGATAACGCTCTCGCGCTATGACTTGTCTATCTGGGATGTTGTCGCTCAGGGGTGGCGCAAATTTGAGGGCCAGATCTCGTTTTCCATCGGTGTGAGCAGTAGGGACTTTAGGCTACCTGCAGGGCGACATTCCTACTTGACGCAGTGCGTGTACTTCTCGACCTATCGGCACTTCTATAATCTAGTAGACGTTCCATGCCATGTGTTAATTCCCCGAATGCTCAAACTCACTTTGAAAACATAATGTTTACAAAGAGATTATTACAGTGAAGCTTAAATACCACAACGATAGTCCAGATCTATACGCTCCCTGTGCAGTACTCGCTACACACCACTGCTAAGTAACAGATGTCCATGCTCCTGGAAGGCATGCGCAGTCATGTTAGTTCCTTCGTCAAACTCGGCCGCGAGTTCAGCGTGATATTGTCGAACACTAAGGACCAGACGTGGTCCCAGCACAAACATTTGCACCGGCTGGGCGAAATTGAGAATGCCGAAATAAATACCACTTTCCAGGGAATCGGAGGACTGCAGTAATGATTAGAAATGGTTAGATGCAGATGACTGTCACGGGTTGGCGTACCAGCTCTGGAGATAGTGGGCCGAGATAGAGGCAAGATACGGCAGCAAAGCTAGCACATGCAGGACTTAGTGAACAACATAATGATATAATCCACGGAACTCACGACACGAAGTATAGCAGATGAGTTTTGATTAAAACCGTGACATAGTCCCTAATGGTCAATCCTGTTGGTCCATGTTGTCGTAATTCACGAAAGTGGTCCACGACAATCCAGACTACAAGACAGAAGGCAATGAGCTCCCACATAATGGCAGGAATCCACGCCGTTTCGTGGAGATGGACGGCATCTATGTCAGCGAAGACAATGGCACACTCATTGGTGCCGGAAAAGAAGCGTTTCTCTGATATTTGCCCATCAGTCTCGTGTGTTCAAGGCTTATATATCTACAGCTGAAAGCTTACCCCCTGAAACGCCAATGCCTGCAACTATCACCATAACTCCGGTCGTGATAGTTGAAGCCATCAAGACAACGATAAGAAAGATGAGCATTCTTTTGGATCGCCCATACATGGCATGTATGCGAGTCATCATGACGACTTGCATAATGGTCAATATTAGTAGGATACTGCAACTGAACAACTCACCGCCCAGCATTGCATTGACGACGACAGTCATCCATACCAGCGTAAACCAAAGGATGGCGCCTGAAAACATGGGTTACTCGGAGGACTCGATAATTTAAATGAACGTACAACTGATGTGCTTATCATGTCTGATCAACAAGCCGCTAGAAAACGATACTCACCCCTGTATGGGGCTTGAATGAGCAAAAGGGGATGCCGAGCATCATACAGAATACCCACTGCATTTGTCATTGATACTGAATTGAGATACCCTATATGCCACCGGTCAGAAGACTGGGACACGGACACAGTATATTTTGAGATACATACACAGCATGTTGATGCTGATTGCGAGATATGGTTTATTAGCACGGTGCAGTTCCACCTAATAAATAATCTTGCAAACTGTACGTACACGCAATATAGTAGTCCAATGTAGCGCACCTAGCGTATTCAAGTTGAAGTCAGCACAACTTGTCGACTACGCTCATAGCATAACCTACACAGATATATAGAACAGTCATAAGGGACCAGTGTTGCGTCTTCTTCATTATCTTCCTGTGTTTCTGATATATGACTTTTGCTCACCCAGACTAGTTCGACCTGTTATAACATGCTGAGCGGCTTCGCTGATAAAACACGCTGACTTGCTACCTCTTGTCCTAATGCTAAAGCTTGAACATACATCCGCATTTATCAATAAAAAGTCCTTTCGAAAAGAATGATCTCGCTCACCCCAATCGTATGCCACCACAGCGGAGGATGCAACTGCGAAACCAGTCAAAGATGGAGTGAGATATATGGCGCATCCGCCTTGCTCGGGTTCTTCACGAACCTAAAAAGTAGCTGGAAATACGGTTCCAGTCGAGAAATGGCCACCAATAGGGATCATGTGAGATGTAAGACATAGTAGGAACGAGTCAGTGGTCAGTGAACACTTCAAAGGCGGAGATGATATCCCATCACATCCTGTTGTTGCACTTATCAAGGTTATCATTGGGCGCAGACTGGGCACAGCAACCAATGGTATCAAATTACAGCGGGCCTGGTACCTTGAAGTATGAGTACTTGAGTTGGAACAGGTAGACTGGCCGGAACAACACCGACGTCGGAAAAACGCCTCCGGCTTTACGCTATATCATGTAATTCGGCCTTGGCCGCGGCGCGTACTAGTGGCTGCTAGACGAAAACACCGTGATCTGTCACTTTGGTGAGTTTCGAGGTCCGAAACGGCGACTGACTGGCGACAGCGGAGAACCACCTAACATGATGGAGCTGAATTACTGATAAATACTTTTATAGAGGGGATATATCTGAGGCATGGACTTCGACACTGAGCTTCAATGCATGCTCTTTGGCAGCAGGTTTGAAGCTTTCGAATTCGCTTTTCGAATGCTGGACTCAGACATCGCCAGTTTATGCCCACTGCCCATCCGCTACCAATCACACGCCACTAGTCCCTGGCTAACCTCCAATCGTGCATACAGGTTCGAGCCCTCTGCTGTGCCCCTTAATTGGAGCTCTTCGCCATCATATTCCAACGGATCAGCGAAACTCAACAGCGCCGGTGCACAGCTATGGTATCCGAGTATCATTTTGCACACTCTTACCCTATTTGTATCTGATCTCCTGTGCCTTTCGGACATTCCATGCGGGAGCTACAAAGACATTGGCACAACCTCATGCTTGCTTCAACCATGCGTCCCTTATTAAGAGAAATATATCAATTTCATGTACATGGGACGGAACGAGCTTTCTAACATATATAAGCATGATGCGCAAACACAGATGAAAGGGAAGAGAAATGTTCAAGTAACAAAGTTTCAAAATGATTTCATGACTGACGCGAAGTGGAATGACGACTCAAGTAAAATCCGCAGCAGGAAACTTCGTAGGAAACTTCTCCCCTCCCACCGGTTGATTGGTGTCTTTCTGTTGGTCGTGCTTGAGACCCCTGTGCCCCTGCTTGAGACCCCTGTGCAGCTGCTACGGGTTGACCCGGTTGCGTTGAACTGTTGGTTTGGTTGCCGTTTGCACGCTGCATAGCTGCCTCCACTTCTGCCTTGCTGGGAGGGGCAATGGCGTATCTCTGTAATTGTGTTTTGAATGTTTTTATTAAAGAATAGCAATTATGATCGCGAGTCACACTCACATCTTTTTTGCGGCCAGGAGCTACTTCAACGGTGCGGCTGGAATTTCCTACAGGAAATAAACTGAAATTCCAATTCTTGGACTCGCGAGGTGATGGTGGGGGCGCATCTGTAGATTGAGCACTGAGCCGGAGAGTGCCAAGCAAACGGCGCCAATGAATGAGAGACAATGAGCTATCCGATGGAGCTGCACGACAAGACGCGTGGTCTAACTCGCTGCCGAAGAAATCATTGCCCTGTATCATCAAAGCCAGATTAGCAAGAGCTGAAGAACGAAAGATTCTACTGACATATTTCGCCGAGCTTCTGCTATTGGCCTGTTGTTTGGAATGTAGATGGGCATTAAGAATCAAACGAAACATATGAGACAAGATGAGGTTGCTCACGAATGGTGGGCGCACAACTCTCGGTTGGGCTGGACGGCTCTGGTAAAAGGTGAGATCTAGTGTGAAAAAGGAGCAGGGAAGACTTGACTTGCCTTCAGCTTGGTATCCCCGCTATTCACATCCTAAATGGCCAGAACCATTAGGAAGGGAAATCGGACAACAGAGCGCATACGTACCACAACGTTTTTGAGCGCTGCCTCCAGGCTCCATACATAGAGTTTTTTGTCTGGTCCAGCGCTGGCAATGTATTTTCCATCGGAAGACATGGCAACAGCGAAGACTCTGTCATCATGCAAGAGTGGATCTCCGACTGCCTGATTGATCTTGAGATCCCAGATGCGGATGGAGCAGTCAGTTGATACGCTAACAATATAGCTTTCATCGGGAGTAAGACAGAGGGATCTGACGTCGTGGGCATGACCCCGAAAAACGACGAGTTCCTGTCCATCAATTGCCCGCCATTTGCGGATTGTGGTATCAAGTGAGGCAGAAAAGATGTGTGCGCCGTCCTTGGACCACCACAATGACGTCACCCAGTTTTCATGTCCCTTGATTTCGATAAGCAGCTTGCCGTTCCTCGACCACACGCGGATCACATCGTCCGCACCGCCGCTCATGAACTTGTCGCCTTGTGGAGAGTATTTGACGGCTTCAACCCATTGATGACTGGTCTCTATAGGTGGTGCCATTTGTTGACCAGTATCCGGGTTCCAGCGTCGTATGGTGCCGTCAACAGATCCACTTGCTATCTCCAGGGAATCGCGAGACCAATCGAGGCACCTCACTGGAGCATTACTACTATGCCCCTCCCACGGGTTGCCGATCATTCTGACTTCCGTTATATTCCACAGCCGCAGTCTGCCATCTGTACTTCCACAGATCGCCATCGTTTCATCTGGGGATACTACCATCGAAATTATCCCTCCCCCATTGTTATTGAAAGGGTTTCCTACTGGCTCTCCGTCTCTTTTCCACCGACGAATCGAACTATCGTCAGACGCGCTCATTATATTGCCACTGGTACCCAAGTAGGCAAGGCTCCATATGCATTCGGAGTGACCCTTGATGACGCACTCTGGCTTCAAGCTCCCTGCTGGACGTTCTGGCTTTGGTTTCGTCCACGATGTGGTCCGAGTATTGATGTTGATGAAGTAGGACCGACCGAGTGGTGAGATGTGCCATTCCCATCCAGGAACGAGATATCCTGGGTTATCTATGTTCAACCGTGAGTTCGTCGCTCCTTGTTGCAATTTCATCCCTCACCTAGTCGCACTCCTGGTAAAGGTCGGTTCCACGAGACCATCACGAGCGTGTCATCTTGATATAGTGTTTTATTATTCGACATCTTAAACTGTTGCCACATAGGAGGAAGCGCTTCATTCCCGCCTGCGTCTAATTGAGTAAGCTGGTGGATATCATCAGGTGGCTGCTTACCTTCCCAAAGTGTGTCCTGGCGGTACTGTGCACCATATGGTGGTGGATCCTTCGCGCTCGTCTGATATGTCGGTGAGTGCAATAGCGCTTCTCCCTGTCTCCTTGATGTGCTTGACTCGGCCTCTTCGTGTGGCATCATGACCTTGATCGATATGGGTTGTATAGACATACTGGGTAGAGAAACACTGCACAACGTCAATGATCGCAGGGAAGGAGAGATACAGGGTGAACGTGATGAAGAGACCTGCTATTTGGGTCAGATTTGCATACTGTAGCTGCAGGCGCCTTTCTGACACCGCATGTCAATGGCTGTGTTACCATCGAATCAAGCACTCACCTCGGTTCGGTTCAAATTTTGAGACAGTTCGACGTAAATTGGTCTGTTATATACGTTTCGTCAGCGAGTGAAAGTCTGTTTGGGAAGATGCATACACATATCGAATCCGTACTACGCTGTGCATAACGCGTAGCAGCACTCGCGAGCAAAGCGCTGCCGCCAGTACTAGTACTGACGGGAACAGGGACATATACAAGGATCGCTTGACGTTTTCTGCAATCAATGTCCCCGAGCTGGATGTTGATACAGCTAGTATCCGGAGTCTAGTTCTGAACCATCTTGTCGTGACACTACAAGCCAGGCAGCCCATGCCCATCAGTGTCACGTTCCCCTCGAAGTATTAAGTTCCATGAAGCGAAGCTGATTTGCCCCAGGCCGTGTTTTCGTGTACAACCGAGCCTAAGAGGATTTCTGTTGTGCAAAGTCTTCTCATCTTAGTAAGCAGATCGATCGATCATCATTGTTCGCTGCGAATTCTTGTGACCTTCATTTCGAAAAAACCTGTGGTCACGTCATTGCTTACCTTCAGCGCGTGAACTCATGCACAGTCACTAGTCGTTTAATCGTCAACGCCATTGTCGACCAAGGACATTTACAATGTGGCTTTGAAACAAACAGCGATCCAATTTGTTCCAGATGAGTCGGCGCCAGAGCACGATGTGGCAAAGAAAGACCATCCAACTATCATGCATAGAATGACAAGGCAACCTTCTACTTGACCACCCCATCCAGAGCATCCTGTACGGTCTCTAAAGTGAGTTGACACTGATATAGTCCGCACTCAATCTCATAATGCGGGTATTTTGAAGAGAGCGGTGCTCCCTGAGCTATCGAGTTTGAGTTCAATGAAAAGTTTTACACTAAGCGAACGCTCTCGCAAGCGGAATTTGACCACCGGCTTCAGACGGTGACCAAAGCTGCGTTGAGAAACACTTGGTTGTGGAGAATGATGATGCCTCCTCCTCCACCTAAGCCCCTGCCCGCTCTACTCTCTCGAGGTCAGAATTACTAGGATCGCCTTGGTTCACGGCAGCCGACGTAGGTGTTGTGGAAGATTGGAGCCATTTGAACAAACAAAGGCAGCGCACGAGGAAGGAAAAGGTGGGGTGTGATCTGACGTGGATATGGACGCTGCGGGCTACGAAGAGGGAAGCTGTACGAGAAGCATTCGTTGCCTCATACATTCACTAGCCGCCATAATTGCTCCAGAAAGTCTGTCATTGGTCCTCTTTATCGAGCTCGTACGTCTTCTCAGTTGCGCTATTTGAATATGCGTCGTTCTATCAGGTCCATACGCTTTTGGTTTCCTCTTCAGCCAAGTCTGCACGACCGGCCATAACAGAGAATCCGCGACCAATGAGACTCGATTATCCTGGATTTGACTTCATATCCGACCAGTGCCCACTGCCCATCCGTTCATCAGTTGATTCTGTTCACAGGCTCACCACCCACATGCACACTCCATCTGTTACACATGATGTCACTTCCGATGTCCTGGTGCTGTCTTGGCAAGTTGGGGAATTGACTTCGTAAGCAGACTCGGAGAGTTGAACGTTCCGTTGAGAACGTTGAAATCTCTGATCCTTGCGGCCTCCACGCATCCCATCACGCTGATCGTATGGTGCAAAGCAAAAAAAATTCAATCTTCCCAGGCGCGTGGCGCAGTGCGCAAAAGTCGACGTTCTTCTCGGCAGTCTGCTTCTTTATTCTCTGATGTCGCAAAAGTTATCCTGGTCATCGAACATCTCCTTAATGGACGATCTGTTCCCTGTCCTGTACAACTAAGGGTAATCTATTGTAGTGAAGCACGTTGCTTCGTCAGAGCTCTCCGCGAGCTGAGCGTGATATTCTCGAATGCTAAGGATGAGACGCGGTCCTAGCACAAACATCTGCATGGCCTGGGCAACTTCGCTAATACCGTAATAAAAACTGACTCCCACAGAGGAGGACTTTAAAAATGATGAGCAAGCAGTATGCAGGTAATAGGGAGCAGTCGGTTCACCGAGAGACTTGGAGACAGTGTGCCGAGGTTGATGCAAGACCCAGCAGCAAAGCTAGTACATCCATAACTTCAGTAAGGCAATAATATCAAGATCGCTTGAACTCACGCTACAAAGTACATCATATGACCCCTCATTAAAACCATGAAACATTCTCTAATGTTCGCCCCTGCCTGTGATGTTTTCAGTTCGCAGAAGTGTTTGATGACAATCCAGACTGCAAGACACAAGGCAAGGATCTCCCATACAGTGGTGGGTACCGTGGTCTCTGCATTCAGACGTGTGTCTTCTGCGCTCATATTTTCGGAACACTGACGGTTGCCAGAAAGGATGTTCTCCACTAATATTTGTGCATGAGTTCTGAGGATTTCATTCATGATTTAAGCTTACCTCCTGAAACACCGATGTTCCCTATCACCGTCATAACTACGGAGGTGATCGTACAAGCCAGTAAGACCACAATGAGAAAGATGAGTATCCGTTTGGATCCCTGGTACATAGCATGTATCCGAGTTGACATGATGACTTGCAAAATTTTCAGTCGTGTTGATATCACTAGGGGCCACACTCACCTCCCAGCATGGCATTAATTATCAGAGGCATCCATGCCAACATGAACCACAGAATGTTGCCTGAAAACCCAGTCATTGGTGTGCGTTGTTTAAATAAATACTTCGAATCAACTCACAGCTGTTGAAGTCGTTAACTTGAAGATAAAAGCTGGTGAGATATCACTCACCCCTATGTAGGAGCGCAATTAGTAGTTGAATGGGAATGGCAGACATCGGCGAAGAATACCCACTGGATCTGTAATCGAGACTTGGAAATTTGCTGCATGCCATCAGTTAGAAGAAACGAACATATATGAGCACACATACCCAGTATATAGAAGCTGATTGTGAAAGATGACTTGTTAACACAGTACACTGGCGACTGGCTAGCGTTGAAAACATACATCGAAATTAGCATTCCACTGTAGCGAACCTAACATGTGGTAAAATCAGCTTGACAGCTGCATTCATGACATTAAATACGTACGCAAACATAAAGAACATTCATGAGGGAGCAGCGTCGCCTCTGGCCCAAAACAACTGTATTACCCCAGTGTTTGATTCTGATATAGTACTTTGCTCACCAATATTAGTTCGAACTATTAAATCAATCTTAGTGAGATGGCTGCACCAGTGATGGCACAAACTTGCCTCTTGTGCAAACGTAAGTACTTGAAAGCATATTTAGACCAATGGTCTCCCTCTGAAAGTATTATCTTGCTCACCCCAATCATATACCACTATGGTCAAGGACGCAACTGCGAAACTACAGTCAATGACAGTGAGATATCACTAACATCATGGAACGAACCTATAAAATAGTTGTACCTACGACTCCATTCGAGGTGAGGCCAATTAGAGGGATCGTTCGATATGTAGGTCATGTTGGGATCAGGGGACTTTGTGTACGATGGCGTTTGTATACGTACAGGCGTATATTATCCAGTGCTTTTATAGTGATATACAGCAAGGATTGTTGTATAAAATCAACTAGAAAGGAAACATGTTTTAGGAAGCCGCATCTGATGATCCTGATCGATCACACAGGACTCATCTTTATTCAAATTGTCTAGCCTATTCAGATGGTTGTGCTCAGGCCGTGTCTCAAGATCTGATCCTCGGAATTTCAGAATATCACGCTGAACTCGTGGCTGGCTCTGATGGGGGTACTGGTACGAGTTCAATTGCTTTTCGCGGGAGCGCGGACAGGTCCTAACGGGTGACGGCCTGAGTGTGAAATGATCGAAGCAATCTGCTGTAGAGGATAGCATTTGTTCTGGGCAACCCAATCCACTACAAAGGCTTGTCACCAATTAGTACTCACAGCCTGTGGTAACCTACCATGTGGTGCTCGATTTCAGGGCGTTCATTGAGGCCATGTGGGCGACTCTAATATAGTTGTCCACGTTTCCATCTAACCTAAGTCATCATCTCAGAATGAATCCCAGACACTAAATATTACTGGTTACTTCCCTTTACTCCCCCTTTCAGATATTGGACATTGGGGCGGTTGTGGACCTCCAGCAACCTTTTGAAGCCACGAACACGGCAGGACCTCACCGAAACGCACCCAACAAATCCTCTGGTATACTCGAGCCCTTGAGCGCTGCTACATTGGGTCCACTGGGTTAAATACCAACCAGTAGACTCCACAACGATCAATATCTCCTTTTGATCATCGTCGTCGAGAGAACGAGAATGAGAGGCATGTCCCGTATAACGCCATGGAGCGTGTAATCTGAAGTCTGCAGCCACATTAGAGATGACCCAACACCACCCATCAATCCTGACTTACTTGTTGGATCGAAACCTTGTGGGTCCACAAGATAATACGAAGCTGTATCGTGTTGTGGACACATGAACAACTTTGACGAGAAAGAGGCAAGTCCTTCAATTTTGTGACTTGCTGCAAGATCGGAAACCTCACTATTGAGGACTGAATGGATGGGTGCTTGTTTTCATGTCCGCATGTGTGAAATTCTTGTCCTGTTGCACAAAGTCAGTCTTGAGTACCTAGCAATGTGTCGTGCCCGCTATCATCATGAGATAAGTTGATGAGCGCCCACGGCACATTGTGAGCGTGCGACCTCGAGATCTAGAGTCTAGACTTAGCGTTTAAGGAGTTAGAGCTTGAGGTAGACGTCCGGGTTGTTTGGAGAAAACAGGACGGATGTGGAAGATTCCGAAAGTCTTGACTCACGTGTTTGTGGCGGTTCAAAAATAGTAGGTTGAAAATTCAATTACATAAATCATTTTCGAGTTGTATACACATCTGTACGCCTTCAAACACGTCATATCGCACAAGATTCTCACTCAGGCTCACCATGGTCTACCAGAGGATCAGTTTTGATTGAAAAGAAAGAGCACTGTACCTGCTTTTGGAGGAAGGATGGGAGATCGAGCGCATTGCTGCTGTTCTTGGAGTGTCGTCGAGAAGTATAGAGCAGTGGGAGGCAAATTATAATGAAAATCGATGTGCTAACCCTCTGAACACACCAATCATGGACCGCCCTCGCTTGTTGGATTAAATCATGAAGGATGAGATCTGCGAGCTGCTAGCTGCTAGCTGAAAACCCGTCTCTACTACTTAATGAGATCGGTAAATGGCTCGCCATATATCATGATCAGCCAATATCCACGCCAGCTCTTTACCGCAACCTCGGGGACTTTGGGCTCACCTACAAACGCTTGAAGAGGATAGCAGCCGAACAAGATGACGGTTTCCGAGCTGATTGGTTGCACAACATGATAGCCAACTATACAGCTGAGCAGCTCGTGTTCCTGGACGAGTCAAGCAAAGATGACCGCACCATACTTCCTAGACATCGTTGGTCTCAGTGGACAAGCCCACTCTGACAGTGTCCGCTTAAACGGGGGCATTCGATACAGTGTGCTGCCAGCTCTCACTATTGATGGCTTTCTGACTGTCCGAGGCATTGAGGGATCTACTATAGACGGTGCGGAGTTCTACGATTTCGTTGTTAACGATGTAGGAAGTGCATTCTTTTCACTGTCTGAATTTTCGCTGATCGAATCTGCTGTAGTTGCCCAATATGAACTCTCGAGCCAAGACTTTCGGAATCGACTGGCGTCTGACTCTGACGCGACAATGTATCTGAGTGATAACAGCAGCTTGGAGCCATCTTCCTCCGCTCCCAATGGGCCGATGTGCGCCAAACGTCCCAAGCGTAAAACTCGCCATACTGTCAAATCCGAGGAAGATGGTTCCGGTTCATCTCCCGCGCTAACCACCCGCAAGCGCAGATGCTTGGACGACAACGACGACGACGAAGAAATCAGAGAGGGGAAGTTTGGTTTTTACAGACTAGCGGACGCCACTGCCGTAGCCATGGCTATGCCCGTTCACGACCCGAAGCCGGTAGATATCAGCAGCCGCAGAACTCATGATGCCCATGGTAATCTTCTTCGAACGAGGAGATTTGGGGCGATGGAACTCGACGATTCCTACTCCAAGCGGTCCGTCAAGATTACAAACGAACTACCCGCAGGGATGACTTGCGTACGAGCATGCGGTTGGACGGACCAGCCTTGCGGGCTGTTTGTAGAAATGAACAAGGCCCGCGTCGCATATCACCTGTTGCACTGGCACGGTGTCAAATCCACAGACACGGCTGCCTGCAAGTTCGAGGATTGCTCAAGATCAGAGGCGATGCTCAGTTTGGGCCGTCACATTGAGAGCGTCCACTATACTACGTCTTGCGAATGCCCTTATTGCGGAAAGCGGTGGTCGAGATCCGATTCTTTGGATCGGCATCAAGCGACATGCGGACCGCTCCTTGAAAGCAAGGCCCGCGCTAAGAAGGGACGTCGCAAGTTCACTCTCCAAGACCCGAAGAAGTTGGTCTACGGGTATATTTTACCTGCCCGCAACGCGACATAGTCTAGCATACGACTGTACGTCCCCCTTGGCTCTCGAAGTCGAAATTACTAGGATTGCCTTGGTTCACGGCAGTCGACGTAGGTATTGAGGAAGAAGCCATTTGAACAAACAAAGGCAACGCAGAGGGAAGCTGTACGAGAAGCATTGCATCTCAGTGCTCTAGCCTCATAGTCTATAACATGCTACAGAACAATTGTCTTCGCACTTTCTGTCGATGTCATTATGTTCTCAGGTCTGATTTATTTTGGATCAGCGTAAGGGTTTGTCTCTTTTTAATCTAAACAGGTGAACTTCGTGATGTATTCGTTGCCTCATAGGCTCATACACTCACGAGCTGCCATAATTGCTCCAGAAAGTCTATCATTGGTCCTCTTCGTCGAGGTACGTCTTCTCAGTTGCGCTATCTCCTGAATATGTGTCGTTCTATCAGGTCCATACGTTTTTGATCGTCTCTTCAGCCAAGTCTGCACGTTCGGTCTGCGACCAATGAGACTCGATTATCCTGGATTTGACTGATGAATTCATGTCCGACCAGTGCCCAGTGCCCATTCGTTCATCAGTTGATTCTGTTCACAGGCTCACGACCCACATGTACACTCCACGCGATCTCATTTCCGATGTCCTGGGCCGAAGGTGCTGTCTTGGGGAATTGACTTCATAAGCAGACTTTTGAACGTTCCGTCGAGAACGTTGAAATCTGATTCTTGCGGCCTTCACGCATCTGATCACGCTGATCGTATGGTGCAAAGCAAAAAAAAAATTCAATCTTCCCAGGCGCGTGGCGTAGTGCGCTGAAGTCGACGTTCTTCTCGGCAGTCTGCTTCTTTATTGATGTCGCAAAAGTTATCCTGGTCATCTAAAATCTCCTTAATGGACGATCCGTTCTCTGCCCTGTACAACTAAGGGTAATCTATTGTAGTGAAGCAAGTTGCTTCGTCAGAGCTCTCCACACGCTGAGCGTGATATTCTCGAATGCTAAGGATGAGACGCGGTCCTAGCACAAACATCTGCATGGCCTGAGCGACTTCGCCAATACCGTAATACAAACTGGCTCCCACAGAAGAGGGCTTGAGCAATGGTGAGCAGTATACAGGTGATAGCGAACAGTCGGCTTACCGAGAGATTTGGAGACAGTGTGCCAAGGTTGAAGCAAGACACAGCGACAAAGCTAACACATCCACGACTTCAGTGAGGCAATAATATCAAAATCGCTTGAACTCACACTACAAAGTATAGCATATGACCCCTCATTAAAACCATGAGACACTCTCTAATATTCGCCCCTGTCGGTGATTTTTGCAGTTCACGGAAGTGTTTGATAACAATCCAGACTGCAAGACACAAGGCAAGGATCTCCCATACAGTGGTGGGTACCGAAGTCTCGGCATTCAGACGTCCATCCTCTGCGGTCATATTTTCGAAACACTGATGGTTGCCAGAAAGGATCTTCTCCACTGATATTCGTGCATGAGTTCTGAGGATTTCATTCGTGATTTAAGCTTACCTCCTGAAGCACCGATGTTCCCTATCACCGTCATAACCACGGAGGCAATCGTACAAGCCAGTAAGACCACAATGAGAAAGATGAGTATCCTTTTGGATCCTTGGTACATAGCATATATCCGAGTTGCCATGATGACTTGCAAAAAAAATCAGTCGTGTTAATATCACTAGGGGCCACACTCACCTCCCAGCATGGCATTAATTATCAGAGACGTCCATACCAACATGAACCACAGAATGTTGCCTGAAAACCCAGTCATTGGTGTGCGTCGTTTAAATAAATACTTCGAACCAACTCACAGCTGTTGAAGTCGTTAACTTGAAGATAAAAGCTGGCAAGATATCACTCACCCCTATGTAGGAGCGCAATTAGTAGTTGAAAAGGGAATGGCAGACATCGGCGAAGAATACCCACTGGATCTGTAATCGAGACTTGGAAATACACTGCATGCCATCAGTCAGAAGAAACGAACGTATACTATGAGCACACGTACACAGTATGTAGATGCTGGTTGTGAAAGATGGCTTATTAGCGCAGTACACTGGCTAGCGTTGAAAACATACCTTGAAACTAGTATTCCACTGTAGCGAACCTAGCATATGGCAAAGTCAGCACAACTTGACAACTGCATTCATGATATTAAATACGCACGCAAACATAAAGAACATTCATAAGAGAGCAACGTTGCTTCTGCCCCAAATCGACTGTATTACCCCAGTGTTTGCTTCTAATATAGTATTTTGCTCACCAATATTAGTTCGAACTGTTGTTCAACCTTAGTGAGATGGCTGCACCAGTGATGGTACCAACTTGCCTCTTGTGCAAACGTAAGTACTTGAAAGCATATTTAGACCAATGGTCTCCCTCTGAAGGCATTATCTTGCTCACCCCAATCATATATCACTATGGTCAAGGACGCAACTGCGAAATCACAGTCAATGACAATGAGATATCAATAACATCATGGGACGAACCTATAAAATAGTTGTACCTACGACTCCATTCGAGGTAAGGCCAATTAGAGGGATCGTTCGATATGTAGGTCATGTTGGGATCAGGGGACTTTGTGTACGATGGCGTTTGTATACGTAGCGCTTTTATAGTGAGATACAGCAATGATTGTTGTATAAAATCAACTAGAAAGGAAACATGTTTAAAGCTTAAGCCGCATGTGATCAGTTGCGCACTTTTTTTTATCTGTAACGCGCATTGAAACAAGTACTGCTCACGATGAAACAGACGGGTTTCCAAGCCATTAAGCTTTAAGATCCGGACGGCCTAGTCCGAGTCGGTGATGCAGAGAAAACTGCAGAATTATATGCACGCGGACTGTGCATGGCAATCAGAGTACTAGCTATAGTAAAGTACGAGTCCGAGTCATGGGAAATGATAGCCAAGTAGCCGATCGATCAGCGCACGTTCTCTTTGTAGATCATGTTACGGCATTCCTAATTCGGATGTACTCCGTCATGTTCGCCAGTTCCATGATTGGGTTAACACTAACTGCCCCCCGGCATGCATGGTATCCGATGGAACCGAACCTCCCGAGCATGCGGTTTGGCCATCACGAACAGGTTTCAATTCACATTTAACACCGAACCGTACTTTGACTCATATCGAGTCCACCAATTAACCCAGTTTTGCTGTTGTGTCCTGTTTAAGCTTCGACGTTTCAACGGTGGCTCGCTATTTCCGACGCCCATGGTACGTTGATTCATCTACTCCTCATCATTTCTCACACAGGACTCATCTCGCACGACAAGTAAGATTTATTCCAGCATTCTTCAAATTGTCTAGCCTATTCAGATGTTTGTGCTCAGGCCGTGTCTCAAGATCTTATCGATTATCCTTGGAATTTCAGAATATCACGCTAAACTCGATCGTGGCCGACTCTGATGGGGGTACTGGTATGAGTTCAATTGATTTTTGCGAGCGCGGACAGGTCCCGACGGGTGACAGCCTGAGTGTGAATGATCGGAGCAATCTGCTGCAGAGGATAGCATTTGTTCTGGGCAACTCAATCCACTACAAAGGCTTGTCACCAATTTAGTACTCACAGCCTGTGGTAACTTACCATGTGGTGCTCGATTTCAGGGCGTTCATTGGGGCCATGTGGGTGAGTCTAATGGGGTTGTCCACGTTTCGGTCTAACCTAAGTCATCATCTCAGAATGCATCCTAGACACTAAATATTACTGGTTACTCCCCTTTACTCCCCCTTTCAGATATTGGACACTGGGACGGTTGCGGACCTCCAGCAACCTTCCGAAGCCACGAACATGGCAGGACCTCACCGAAACGCACCCAACAAATTCTCTGGCATCTTCGAGCCCTTGAGCGCTGCTACACTGGGTTCACTGGGTTAAACACCGACCAGTAAACTCCACAACAATCAATATCTCCTTTTGATCATCGTCGTCAAGAGAACGAGAATGAAAGACATCCCGTATAACGCCATGGAGCGTGCAATCTGAAGTCTGCAGCCACATTAGAGATGACCCAACACCACCCATCAATCCCGACTTACTTGTTGGATCGAAACCTTGTGGGTCCACAAGATAGCACGAAGCTGTATCGCGTTGCGGACACACGAACAACTTTGACGAGAAAGAGGCAAGTCCTTCAATTTTGTGACTCGCTGCAAGATCGGAAACCTCGCTATTGAGGACTGAATGGATGGGTGCTTGTTTTCATGTCCGCATGTGTGAAATTCTTGTAAAGTCAGTATTTATAACAAGATGAACGAATACGCACCACTAGGAAGTTCGATCATTTCGGCTACAAATTTTTCCGCTATTTTGTTGAGCTGGATCATCGGATGAGTGTCGGTTCATTGGGTTCAGGGATAACTATAGTTTCTTCGGTAAGGTAGTGAAGACCACAAGGATTGTTGCAACAGGTCATGTAGAGGGCCGCCGTAGAGTGGTCTTGATAGCTTGGAACCTGATGTACAAGTACTGATGAGAGCCTTTGATGTCTGGTGGATGGACCACGTACCAACCGAGATTGATCTGCCATACGAGTCTACAAGGCAGTGAAATGAAGCGCTGTTGAAGGTGATGAACATTGTCATCCAAGACAGCCATTTTCATAATATGTGCGTTGCAAACCACTTCAAGGTGGTGCCCATAGATGGGGTCACCGAGTATCTGGACGTGCGTTCCAACGAGCCTTCTGAGCGTGTATTGTCCGCTGTAAGAACTATTTACTACATTCCGACTTTGTGTACTCATCCCTGCCGCAGTGGGAGCTTGAAACTGGAGGACATTATGAGCCTGTCTTGACGACCCGCAACAGCATGTAGAGATACCGCATTGGTGATGTCGTCGTCGTCAAAGGCTTTACACCAGACGACGGACTACTAGTCATCAAATACCTTCATATGCTAGAGTGAGTTATCAGATGATTGATTTGTGACTTAGCAACTGAGATGCCTGCTGAGGAAGCGGCTCACTTGACCTGGCGTATGGATCAACGTGTACAGAGTCGCAACTGACGAACGCGATCGTATCTGCATCTGGACGATGGGTCGGCCGGATCATGGATTTCACTGTTGTAGCTGACGACCGAATCGCTCCAGTTACTTATGGGTACTTGGTAGAGATTGGAGGGAAATTATGTTCGTGCTTGCTTCGGAGCTCCTACGCGTGACTGCGCTGATGATATTTACAGGAAAGGACGCGAAAAAGGCGGTACACCATACTTTTGAAGACCTCGCGAAAAACAATGAGTATCATCTTGCGTTTTTGCGAGCGAGAGGAAGAAAGCCAACTGTCCGTCTCATGGAGAGAGGCATGTTCGCAGAGTATCGCAGGCAGAAATGCGACAAGACGAATATCTCAATGGGCCTAGTGAAGGTTTCCATCGTCCTATCCAACGAGACGTTAAAAGTTCGAATGAGACTCTTGTGTAATACCTTATAGATCCCATACAGTCTGGCTAGGAAGACTGATACTAAGCAAACGCACCGTAAGTTATACAAGTCCCCCGCCACCCATCTTAACAGTATCTAAAACTGCCCTCACCAACTCATTCCATAACCGCCTCACAATCGAATCGCCACGTGCTTCCAATAACCTCCTCCGTACCAAGTCCGCAGGTGTCTCTAAGCGCCGCCGTCTCCGAAGGATCAAAGTCAGTAAGGGAATTAGGAAGAACAAGACCGATAGAGTGGCTATTCTGTTTGCGGTGAAACAGTGGTTGAAATAAGATCGTATGAGTGCTAGGGAGGTTGGGGGCTGTGCAGTCGCGAGATTGTGGTCGACTGGAGGAAGGCGGGAGATGCGAACGGCACTGGTGCTTGAACTTTCTCGGGGCACGCTTTGGTTGTGGCGGTGGCGAGGGGATCTAGTCACCGTGACGTCTGAAACTGCAGAGGTGGAAGATGTGGATTGTTGGCGGGTAAGTTTTGGACGGGGAGATGCTGGGACTGCGGTGCGGGTAGATGTGGTGGATAGAGAGGAGGAGGATGATGCCGGGGATAGAGAGCGGAGTGGAGGTATTGGTATAGGGGAGGGAGGAGGCTCGGGTTTTGGCGTCTCCCGCTTTGTACTCTCCAGCGCCTGAGCATGTTGGGCCTCAAGAGCCGAATGAAGTTCCTGGCAATATCATGTTGAGTGGAATACAAGAATCATGAAATTAAACTCACGCGTCTTTTGTCAGACGAGAGCTCATTCTCGTCTGACAGAAATTCTTTGCCGTACTCCCACTCACCCAAACGAGGCAAGAGATGCAGGCAGTAGAGTTCCAGCACCTTGTGATATGGTTCACCTGTTGAAGGTACGAACTCATATTGGCCGCGTTTTGATAGCCAGTCCTCTGTAATGTCGCGACCGATATTTAAACAATCTATCTTGATGCTGGATGCTATGAGTGTGATGACGACTTGGTGCGGGAGGAATGCGGAGCTCGGCTTTCGATACAGCGACGAAGGAGTAAACAAAGTGAGAGATCGAGCATACAAATTGGAAACAAATGATTGGGGAGACAAGAGTAGGGATTCTCGGAGCGGCTGTGGTAAGTCAATGAGGTCTGGAGTAGAACAGAAGACGGTGGTCTCGAGGGTGATGCGAAGGATGTCCCACTTTCTCCGGTGGACATCTAGGGGATCAGGCGAGGGCGCGAGGGGAGGTGGGAGGAGCGCGAATGCAGCGCTTAATAGTGTGAACGTGATTGCGACGTCTCGGTGAAGGAATGTTCTCGCTGCACGGTTGTACAGCGATTGTAGTGTTGCCTCCGTCGTCGACGAACTTTTGCTGGACGGTTTAAGTAGCTTGTCCGACGTTGAGACAGTTGCCGTTGCCATCGTTGTCGTGGCGGTCGGCATTGCGGTCTGCTCGAAACTGGTTGGTAAGTTCGGTGACCCGCAACCGCAGGTCAGTGAAATGTCGGAAAAAGGTAAAGGGCCATTAAGATGCCGCCGGCTTAGAAGATTGGTCACATGAGTTGTAAGGTACGTTAAAGGTGCCTTTCAAGGGCGGCTGAGGTCACTTGCAAAGTTAAACATGGTGTAATAGTTGTATGATGAACATATTCTAATTACGCTAAAGATGTGAATCACTGCAGCATATATTGAGCTATCGACCCGTCTCTTTCTGAATCTCTTCAGCCATCATGTTCGTCAGCATTCTAGCCAGCGCTCCCGCAATTTCGATCGCCCTTCCCCTATCGCACTCCCGCAATTTGTGCACGGTGTGTGAGTTAAATTTGTCGGGGTGGAATCGAAGTACCTCTGCCTTCAGTCGGTCCTTGCGCGACTTGGTCTCAATCCCTGGGCGGAGGGGGTGGAAGATGAATTCCTCCATGCTGCGGCGCGAGATGTCATCAGGGGATGTACAGCCTTGCTGAAAGGTGGGCCACGGCATCTCGCAGAGCGTGACTGAGGCCAAATTCTTGCTTAGTTTGAGCTCTTGCCATTTTGCGTCGTAGAGCTGGAAAAAAGCAACAATATCCGCTTGTGTTTCATTGCAACGAAGTTCTTCTTGGCGCTGCCTCTCCTGTCGTTGAGCTTCTGCCCGAAGGCGCTGCTCGGCTTGCTCGCGGGCTCGACGTTCAGCTTCCTCCTGAGCTTTACGGAAAGCCTCTCGTTTGGCTTGGAGTTCGCGTTCGCGTTGCTCACGAAGGCGCGCCTGCTCCTCTGCGCGACGCCTAAGTTCTTCCTGTCTGCGCCTGGCCTCCTCTTTTCTACGCTTCTCCTCCTCCTGCCGCTGACGTTCCTCCTCCAAGCGGCGCAGCTCCTCCAAACGGCGAGATTCCTCCTCTTCCTTCTTCTTCCGTGCATTCTCCTCCAATCGGAGGGCAGCTTGACGGTCGCGCTCCGCGTGCTCCAACTCACGCTGCGGACCCAATGCTTCAGCGCGTGCGATGACCTCTCTAGCATCTCCAAGCGCGTGCCCACGCAATTGATCGAGGCGGAGTTCCTGAAGCTGCTTGAGGAAGATACGATCTTCGGCGGTCATACCGTCGGCTTGCATAGTCTTGAAGGCAGCATTTTCGAGGTTGTCCAGGGCCACCGCTACTTTTTCGCGCTTTAGCTTCGCTGGGTCGTAGAACCGGGGGCCTTTGCGACGGAGTCCAGGACGAGTGACTGTGAGATGGTAAGTGAAGCGCTTGTGCCAGAGTTTGCGGCGCGGATGGATGATTTGACTGGGGAAAGCTTTGGTGGGGGAGGTCTTCTTGAAGACTTTTGGAGCAACATTCTTGGGTAGATGCCTGACACGGGCGGTGTTGGTTGAGGCGGGCTCAAAGATATACGGAAGACCCTGTGTGGGAGGTGCGTTGTAGTCGAAGAATGCAGGGACATTTGGCTTGCGGGCGTTTGAAGAGGAGTCGACGCGCGGTGAAGGATCACGCGAAAAAATGGAGGGACGAAAGATGGGCTTCTTCGAGGGGTTCAACATCCTGAATCCAGCAGGTGTTTGCGGAAAGAAGGGGATATGACGGTATGGCGACTTGTAGAACATATTTGTTCAAGGTAGTTGGGCGTTGACTGAGTGTCTTGAGGTGTTGTGTAATGGTCTTGGAACATCATACTCGTATAGAAGTGCGACCTTTAATGGTTTCACTGGCTGTGGATGTTCTGAGAGTAAAATAGTCCACAATTCATGCTACTTGTGTCGATCAATGTGATTTCTTGAGGAGTTTCGGACTCCGTGACGAAGTAGTGGACATGATAATATATTGTCCTTCTGCGGTTCAGTTTAAAAATGTGGATGACTGATTTTGAAGGGGGTGACATCAATCAGTGGTAGCCAGTGAAAAAATGACAAGTTGCTCCGAGTAAAAAGCTTGTGGCCACTATAGCTAAGGTTCGCATCCCTTGGAATCCAGCTCGTTGGATTTCCTTGCCTTGGTAACAGTGGGTATGCAACAGCTTCAGGCGTCAGCAGTCCGAGTCAGTCTCGCAGTTAGCAACGTACCAACATATGAAAGTTATTCACGACATGTTAATTCAATGGTTCAAAGGAACTTATCATCATAATGGGTTTGAAACCACTTGTGGATTCTGCTTGTGGAGTGTGGTTGAGTCTCCAAAATGACAGAGAACATTAGTCCACATATGCAGTCCGGCGTCATGATAACGAAGTTGATCAACGGACAAGTTGTCCACCGTGGTAAACTACAACGCCACTTCATGTACCGGGTTCCCACGCCAGTCTGCTACAAACCACACCGAGTCACGTCGATGTCAAATGCGCCGGGCGCTCTGCAAGCGCCAAGGCCGCCACACTAGCACTCTTGCGCCCAACTTACTGAGTCAAAGAACCCGCCTTGGACAGCGTGGCTGCCCCTGGTCTGGACAACTGTCCTGAAATGGCAGCTCAAGCACATAAAAGAGTGGACAAAGCAGCCAGCTATTATGAACAAAGCCCAAAAGAATCCTTTCATCCACACCCCTGTCGAAGCACCTGTGGTGAAACGTATTTGAACGAGCTCTCCAGGTTTACCAACTCACTACTTTTACTGAACGCTTTACTCACTTTTATCACTTACACCCCTATCGCACATCACGATACTCCACAATGGTATCTTCCATTCCCAATGTCACACGCCCGACCAATGTTGGCAACGCCAAAGGCTACTATCTCAGATGTCGTGATGTAGATGGCACGTCTGTAATGATCACTCAAACTGCTACTGGTCTTGGCGCTCATACGCGCTGGATCTACCCCGAACACGACACGAACGATAATGAAGAAGAAAACGGCATGGATGTAGACGAGGAGGGGGGCGCCACACCACCGCCAAGCACCACGGCGTGCTTCCCTCAGACTCCTGTGACCCAGCATGCGTTCAACGCGGGCTCTGTCCTTCGCACTCCCGTAAAGAGGCCCCAGCCACTTCAGCGCAGCCCCGAGCGCATCGGCTTCAAAGGGATCGACTTCTGGCACAACAATTCACTGGGCACTCGTACTGTCGAACAGACTAGCTCTGGCGTTCGCATGAGATATGTATTGCAGAGGCCCGTCGGCTGTGCCACGAACTTGACGAAAGAGCAAATTCTCGAGCACGAGTTCCAGAAGAACCACGAGACATTTTTGACTCAGGTGGGAAATTTACTCGGCTACGAGGAAAAGGAACGGTTGGTGAGAGAGATGAACTCGACTTTACCGGCAGCGGATGGGTCTGCTGGTGCGGGCACTGAAAGACATGTTCACTTTGTCTCGTCTGAGCCGTCTATCTTTATTGAAGAGCAAGAGGATGTATCAGAGTTTGGAGTCGGACCTAGGGGTGAGAGATTGAATTCTCAAGGTCTTCCCATGCTTGGAGCACATGGGACTGTCATAATCGACCCTACGTTCAAGCCTCAAGTTCGACCGACGCTGCCTTCCCCGAAAGCCCCGCAGATACAAACCGAACTTGCGGACCAAGAGAACACCAAGCACCTCGGTAGCATCACCGTCGAGGGGAAGGAATGGCAGGTCTACAAAACCTTGAGGCCTAGGAAGGATGGACAACCCCGAATCATCAGGTCGTCTCCTGTGCAACCCAGGACACGTAAGCCTCGTAAGAGCATGCGATCATCGCCTCTAACGAGGCAGCCTACTATTTTGATCGGCGTTGTATAAGAGCAGTGCCGTCTGTTCGAAACTGGTAGCTTGAGAGAGTGCATACCTCGTCATGATATAGCTTCGGTACTAGTATGGTCGTCATGCTTGTTGTAATACGTATGCAGGCACCACTTATACACTCATCACATATAGATTATGCTAGCGCCGTAAGCACTGGCTGGTCTCTCTAGAATTATCCCATATATTTTTGAAAACACATGTACGTGCATATGTTAGGATTTATCGGAGTCTATCGGAGTCAGCTTCGACGCTGTTACCCTCGAGTGTGCATTCATCCAATTCCATATTCCAGACTGGCCTAACCCAGGTTGAAAACGATAAAAAATATGCTGCGACTCCCTCGGAGATTGACTAATAGAACTAGGGCTGGTGTTGAGCCTGATCTTACGTTCTACATGTCCAGCAAGAGTCGTCACACCTTGGCTGTGTTTTACAATATATTCAACACCTCAGCCAGCCCGGTGCCAGTACACGACTGAATTAACGATAAAACACAGTCTGCCGCCTGAGTAGTAACGCCGGCACCTGCCAACATTTAAACTCCGCACTTCGATCGGCCGGCTTCGCCATCCGTTAACTCGGGATGCCAGCTGTGTTAGGGTCGCCCCTTTGCCACGAGCCTGTTCTCTATTCTCCAAATCTCTCGTAACTTTATAAGAAAGTTGAAATAGAGTCGTAACAGTGAAAGGCATTTCCAACAATCGCATGAATGCGCTACAGCTGAATCGTAAGTGTCCGTAACACACTTACTGAGTTAAGCAGATCAAGCTGTAAGGTGAAGTGACATCTCGGAGAGGATCGAGTAGTCCTTCATGTTCAAGGTGCGTTACACTATTAAGATGTTGTCACGAAAATCCAAAGCGTGCTCACGAACTTGAGTCATGCTCAGGGTCCATCACGAATAAACCGTTACCAACCATTTATCCGCGCCTGTGAATGCTCTCCCGTCACATCAGTGTATCAAAAACCGTTAAAGCTGAACGAACTCGAAGCACAATGTGGTGCGCGGCACGTTTCAAAACTGGATCAAGACTTGCATCCTGTCAGCGGGATTCAGAAAGTGTCAGAAGTACTGCCGCACGATGTCACTATCATCCCGCCCAACCTCCACCCCACCCGCCTGCCATCAGGATCTTGACCTCACCCTGCGAGTCTCTCACGCTTGCCCGGATCTGTCTACTACTTCCTTCAAATTCAAAACTTTGCTTAAAATTGCATCCCTCAATCAACTTCCCGATGCTGCGGGACGGCGACATACCGCGCCATAGTACCTACTATTTTTGTGTATTCCGCGACGGCCTTCTCATACCTTCAGAATTTCTCATTTAAAGAGTCATGCTGAAAGTCGCTTCTATATTTTATTCTCTCGTCAAAACTAATCGTGATGACACTCCTTCCTGGTCTGTCTTTCGCAGTCATCTCAGGCCTCATTGGCCTCTCCATGTCCACAGAGCTGCGGCGAACTGACTATACTGCAACCTGCCAGGAGATCGCCGCCGCCGTCTCACCTGCGTCCAAAGTGTATTACAGTGGTGAGTGCAGTCGACACTCATTACCACAAGAGGGACCAAACTATGCGTAGGGTCGGCCCAATACATTATGGATAATTATCATTGGGCTTCTTCCAATTTTCAACTTTCCACGTGCTCCTTTGAGCCTGCAAACGCTCAGGACATCGGAATCGCTGTAAGTTTAATGGAATACCAAGTTTAATTCTGCTCGCTAAGCCTGGTACTAGCTTCGATTATTGGCCCAGAATCAGACCCCATTTGCAGTGAGTCCATCAACTCTATGGCTTGCGTTTTTATTGTCACACTCGGCTGTGTTAAAGGTCAAAAGCGGTGGTCATTCAGTAAACTCAGGATTTTCGTCAACCCCTGGAGTCCAAATCGCTTTGTCTTCATTTTCAGAAGTCGTTTACGACGCGAATGACCAGACAGCAACTATCGGCTTGGGGTTAATTTGGGATGACGTCTACTCCGAACTCGATCAACACGGTGTGACCGTTGTAGGAGCGAAGACTACTGGTGTTGGGGTCGGCGGCATCGTGCTTGGAGGAGGTAGGTCCACCTAGTCGTGGAAAAACACCGGTGATTGAACGTCTTACTGTCTGACCAGGATATTCATATCTCAGCAATCAGTACGGTTTATCCGTCGACAATGTTGTATCGTTTGAGCTTGTGATGCCTAATGGCACAGTCGCGAGTATCACAAGTTCTTCAGATCCAGATCTATTCTATGGCCTTCGGGTAAGTGTCTTGACACGCAGATAGCCAGCATCTCATTTTCGGTGATTTTTTTCAGGGAGGATTCAACAATTTTGTGCGTGATAGTGCTGCTTGACGGATGCCAATACACGTGCTGATTTGCTGCAGGGAATTGTTACCACAGTGACTATGAAGACGTACACCCAATCTCAAGTCTGGGTACGTGTCGTATTTCTGCATCAGTATAATCCCAATAGTAATTGATTACAGGGCGGGTTAATTTCATACACGGCAGACCAATGGGATGCATTCAATGCGGCTATGGCTAATTTTGTGTCGACGGTCACCGATCCCAAAGCCTGTGTGTACAGTACAACCAACTACGCAGCCGGGGTGGTGCGTTACGATTGTTTCGCATGAGGACCATGGCCGAGCAACTGATTTCCCGATAGGCAGTGATATTGAGCATTCTATTTTATGATGCGCCGACTTACCCGGACGGGATTTTCAATGAATTGTTGGCTATCCCACACTTTGTTGAGGACATCTCGACGAGGTCTTATTCAAATTTTATCCAGACTTTCCCTGCGAATGCCTCATCGGGCCCAAGGTATATCATATAGTATTCTCCAATTGGTTTGACTCGCTCACTTGGAGATAGGGCTATGTTCCACTGGGTGCCTATTGAGCAATTCACGCTGTCTATGCTACAGATGGTGAATAATCAGACGCTAGTAAGTTACACTTTTCATCTGGTCATGGCACTACTAATCAAAGCATCCAGTTTTATGGCGAGAAGCTGTCGCAATCAAGCGGCGTTTTGATCTCATATGACCTCGTGCCTTTGCTGCCCTCACTATACAGTCACTCCGACACGCCGTCTGCTTTCCCTTCTTTACGGGATTCAGGACAGGGGCACTCGTTCATTGAGGTGTATTATGGGTGGACGGATCCGAACGATGATGAGGTGATACTCCAGGTTGGTGCAGAGAGCGCTGCCTACATGAAGCAGTTTGCTGTAGACGCTGGTCAAAACGTTTCAAATGCACTATTATACCCCAATTGTGCGCCCCCTGGCACGGCTTTGGCGGATATGTATGGGGATGCTGTGTCGCGTCTCCATTCTATTAGGAGTGCCGTGGATCCAGATGATGTGATGGGACTCACGGGAGGATGGAGATTCTAGCTGGACTGTGTTGGATATCTGGAAACATTTTAATATTTATACAGTACATTTAGGTCTTTCAAGGGGGATGGCGATAGTTATGGACTTGCAAATCGTATGTTAATGCTTTGACAGACGATGGATGCTGACAGGTTTCTAATGCGAGAACTATTCTGTTAGAGCTTGACACAGCGCGAGTCCTCAGTTGTGATATCGAAGCGTGTCACCTGTTCCCCATACTTATTTTTTTTATAAAAAAAATACAATGCTATGGATCCATGTTGGAAGGTCCCAGATCCAAGAGTAGAGGACTTTATAAGATGTGTTGTTGCGTGCACGTGAGCTATGAAGCATTTTGCAACTCTGGCCCAACGACCTAGCTGAAAGCCGGCGTTAGCCGGTTTGATTATTCACGCGCATCTTTCTCTTGTCGTCGTCGGCAACGGCGAGCACGGCTATGGCATCACCACCAAAACCTTGGGAGCGGGGCACAGCAGCAGCAGCCCCAGCAACAACCATCGCTCCCGCATCATCGTCGACTACGACCTTCTCTTCAGAACTACCTTCAGTGCCTGCACGTCCCCCAGCTCTCTCCAACCCATCTACATCTAACCTTGCACCCTACAACACCCCATATTCTCCGTACTCACGATTTGGGTCTTCGCCATACAGCTCAAGCATGTACGGCGGCTATGGCGGAATGAGCAGCGGCTATGGTACTGGGTACGGCGGTGGCTATGGTACTGGGTACGGTGGCAGCTATGGTGGATATGGCATGAACGGCATGAACAGTATGTATGGCGCTATGCCCGGAATGCCCGGAATGGGTGGAATGGGCATGTATCCTGGTATGGATCCCAACAATCTTTCCCTTTCACAGACCCTCGAGACCACGACCCAACACACCTTCTCCCTCCTCCACTCAATCGTCCAGACCTTCTCGGGCGTAGCACAAATGCTCGAGTCCACATTCATGGCGACGCACAGCTCGTTTTTTGCAATGGTCGGCGTCGTCGAGCAATTCAGCCATCTCCGCAATGCCTTGGGCAGTGTATTGGGCCTCTTTGGTCTTATACGGTGGATGAAGGAGCTCGTCACCGGCCGCCCGAGTTCTACGAGCTTACAAGGCGAATTCAGGGAGTTCATTAGTGGAAAGCCCGTCCAGGGCCCCATGGGTCCTCCTCCTATCAAGCCCAGCCGAAAACCCATCATCATATTCCTCCTCGCTATCTTTGGTGTTCCTTACGCCATGACGAAGCTCATCAAAATTCTCAATGAGCGTGCGATGCAACAGCAGCAAGCACAGATCGGACCTGGTGGTCCGTTGGGTCCCCTTGATCCGTCGACGCTTGCTTTTGCACGCGCACTATATCCGTTCACGCCTTCATCTCCATCTGAGCTTGCGCTGAAGGAGAATGACATCGTCGCTATCATGGGAAAGCTGGATCCCAGCACTGGTGTGGAGGTAGATCCACGGTTAGAGGTGGAGAGCGAGTGGTGGAAAGGTCGGACGCGCGAGGGCCGCGAAGGCTGGTTCCCAAAGAAGTGGGTCGAGGTCCTCGAGCGGAGGAAACCCGTGGAAGAGGACAAGAAGGTAGTTTGAGTATCAGATTCGTTTTCTGTTGTGTCGCTGCTATCTTACTTTTTTGGTTTCTATCATTGTTTTTTGATTATTGTGTCACAGATATACAGACCCGGGATGTACTACTTACTATGCAGTCTCGTGACTGATAGATTTTCACTTCTACACACACCCGCGCCCTCGCTCGTCTGAACCGCTGCTTATACCAACGGCCTGACGCCAGAATGTCTCGCCGACGATTATGTATCACCACAAAAGGCCATCTGCTTGCGCTCCTGCAAATGGCGCTACTGATTGATGATATGCTTGCAGGTCGTTGGCAAGTTTCTTGGCTTTCAGCTTGTCCCATTTCCAACGCTTCGCGATGCCCATCGTAACCCTGAACATAAATTTGAAGGACCGTCCATTGGCAACTTGTATTATGGCCAGTTCTCGGCACATCGGGTGGAGGAAGAGGGCGAAGGAATGAATCTTGGTATTGATTCCGTGAAATCGACGATTGAATACTGACTTGGCATGTAGCCAAAAGCCTAGGTCATGTTCGTTTGGATCAAAAGCAAGTTGAGACATTTTATGTGCACAGCGAAGCAGCTCGAGCATACAGTCGGCAAGTGAAGCTTGAAGCTTGAGCTTAAACCGGTTGTTCTGTTTGATCTTTCCAACAGATCGTTGGAATCAGCCACTCCGCCCAGCGTGAGTCACTCCAACAGACATGACATATATCATTGAAATATCTCTGGTTGTATGGGTTGCCCAACGTCCAAATCTATTGGACACCCAAAGAGCCCCGTATTTTCACATAGGCCCTTCTCAAAATGACCACCAACGTTTCATCTACACGGAATGTCATCTTGTATTTTGTTGCGCTGTACGTATGCTATTCTGAACGTCCCAAATCAATTGGTTACCATACTGAAATCGCATGCAGGGTCCTTCCGCCGGTAGCTGTATTTTTCAGTAAGTATACGATCATTTCATGCCTCCTACATTATTATATTAATGATGACGTCGATGCCAATAGAACGCGGATTCACTGCAGGTATTTTTTGATTATTGTGTCACAGATACATCAGCTTTATCATACTACTCGAAAACTATGCGGTCTTGTAACTGATAGCTTCATGTAACGCCGTAGCTATGGAATGCAGTCCTTACTCGCTCAGACACAGAAACAGCAAGGACCAATGACGACGCAAATCGATTGACGACAGATACACATAAAACTCGACGATTATATCAAACAGAACTAGTAAGATAAAAGCAAGGCCTAACCAGTAAGCCGCGAAAACAGTATAGCAAAAAACACAATGAAACGATCAGTGACCACAGCATTAGAAAATAATCGCGAGTTGTCCGTCTTATCACTAAACATACTGAAAAAGAAAGAAAAAAGATTACAAATGTCTAGCGGAGCCAGAGCTTTGGCCGAGGCGTGAAGCCCAGTTCTCCATCTCCATCTTGGCCTTTGGCCATTGAGCCGTCCGAGCACTGGATGACGTAGGCACTTGCTGCGCAGCACGGGTCTCGATCGCGGGCGCTGATTTCTTCTTCCCTTTCCCTTGCTCCCAGATACTCGTGGTTGGCTCGTTGGTGATCTTTTTGTGGGAAACGGCAGCGGCTGAAGTACTTTTCACAGGAGCGTGTGCATGGGCGTTCTCCTGCGGGTCAGGCCCCTCGAAGCCAGGAATCTCGCCTCCGCTGATGGCGTATTGCATCCAGAGGGCATTCTCCATACTTTCGCCCAAATCTTCGTCGCCACTCTCTTCTTCTGCTTCCTTTGATGGCGTCCATACCATGTGTTGTGCAGATTCGTCTGCGGTGGAGTGCGCTTTGGCGAAGCTGCTCCAGTGAGAAGCGGATTCGGTTGAGGTTTGTGAGACGGGTTGTCCATTGGCGAGGTTGTCCCAGTAGGAAGATCCCCATGCGTCGCTTTCTGCTTCACCAGTATCCAGGCCCCCTGGTATGGCAGATGCGGGCCGGATCTGGTCCCATTCTTCCTCGTCCTCGTCCTCTTCCTCCTCTTCCTCATCCTCCTCTTCATCAACGTCTTGGACCAAAGCAGATTTCGAAAAGGATTGAGCACCACGACGGGCCTCTGGCTGCGGTACCACCTTCTTCGCTGCCGCCGATGCACCCTTGAGCCCAACACCCCAAGCAGTAGCAGCCGGGTCAGCATCTTCATCAAGCTCTTCCGTGACGGTAACCTTTGTTTTCTTAGTCGATATCGAACTTTTCGGCGCGTTCCACGTTTGGAAAGGATCTTCCATGGGTTCTGCGGGTATAATTGGGGCTTTGCCTTTGCCTTTCTTCCCCGGCGCGGTCCATGTCTGGTAAGGTTCTGCCGTGGATTCTGCAGGCGCAACTGGGGCTTTGCCTTTCTTCCCCACTGCCGCCGAACCCCAGACAGGAGCAGATGCCACAGGAGGAGCTGGCTCGACGGCCGCCTCTTGAGCGACAACTGCAACCTTGCCCTTCTTAGCAGGCGCAGGCGTGGTAGCTCGTGCAGATTTGGGGTTCCACATGGAGAACATGGGATCAGCGTCTTCATCCACCTCCTCCTCAATCATCACAAACAGTGGACTCCGGGCGCCTTTTGCACCCTTTGCTGGAGGAGGCTCCGCATCGGCATCGGGCACTTCGTTGAAAGTGACGGTTTTGGGCTGTGGGGCGTCAACTGATGTCTTCTTGCCCTTCTTGCCCTTTGTGGTGTGTGTGGTGGGGGGTGGGGATGGAACGACGGGTTCGACAGGCTCGTCATGCGAACTTGCGCTTTCTGTCTTTTTGAGCACGCTAGGTCGGTTGAGGGTGGAGGCAGGCTGTTTGCCTTTTGCCAAGCTCGCAGCTTCCGCCTGAGCCTTCACGAATGCAGCTTCGTCAAAGCCGGGTATAATATCATAGGAGCGAGCGCTAGCAGACTTCTTGAGTATGCTGGGAGGATCAGGCTTTGTGGGGAGGCTGCCCGTGGAGAGGTTCTCTTTTTGACTAGCGAGTTTAGGAGCGGAATGAGTCGTCCATCCCGGCTGGGAGGCAGGGGGTATCTTGGAAGACGAAGCGCTCGCGTTCAAGCGGGTCTGATTAATCGCCTTCTGAGCAGCGACCTGCTGAAGGAACCTATGTTCCTGCAACCTGCGATCGCGTTCCTTATCACACAGCTTCTTCCTCTCTAGCTCCTTAGACTCGCGAAGCGACATCATGTTCTCCTCGTGTTCGTGCAATGTCAGCAGTCTGCTCTCTTTCGAGCTAGTACTATTACTGCTCTCGAGCTGCCTCGCGAGCTCGATCTCGATAGCAGATGCCTTCGCGTGGAATTGCTGGATCATCTGAATCCGGACTTCCATCTTGTACTCGAGGAAATCGGCAGCCATTTTGGCTTTGAGAAGTTCTTCATCAATCGGTTCGGCTTCCTCTTCGGCGATAACAGGTCCGATGTAGCGTTTGCCTGGGACGAGAGTGTGGTTGGCAGTTAGGGGTGATATTTTCGAAGAGGGCTGAGGAGGAGAGTTATTTGGAGCGGTTTGAGAAGAGAACAGGGGAGAAGATGCGGCGGATGGTTGCCGGGATATGTTATCTGTGGCGCGATTTCGGTTGGTTGACTGGGAGGCGCCTTGGGGTGCTAGTCCAGCTTCGGAGGCCCAGCCTTGGAAGCCGAGTGCTGTGCTAGCGTTTGAGCTAGTGTCAGCTGGGGGGCGACCCGTGCTTAGATTGCTCAGGGTTGCCAGGTTATCCTGCGTACAGCACCATGTCAAGGTGACACGTCATGATAACAAATTGAAGACGTACCATGGCGAGCTCCGGCAGCTTTCTGGCTTGCTTGGCAGGGGAGATAGTGTCCATGAAGAAGGAAGATGGATTGACGAGCTGGAAATTGGCTGTAACGGGTGTTGGTGGTGATTGACGGTTTGTGAAGAAGGGAGAAGAATCTCCAAGTTGAGGTTCTTCGACTGCCGAGGCCACTGGCTCCTCTAATTCGTTGGCATCAAAGGGGGTGGGATGATTTTCTTCTTCTTCATTGTCGTCATAGAACGCATTAAAGACGTCGATGACAGACTGTTGTTCTTGTTCTGTGATATCAATCCAATCATCTACGCGGAGTTGCTGTGCAGCGAGACGACTATTCCACTCTTCATGAGCGGGTTCAGCCAGCTGAGTCATTATCTCGGAGAGTTTTTTCTCCATCTCTGCGTGACGAGCGTTCTGTTGCATTCTAGAAGCTGATTTCTTGTATTTGGCGTCGAGCTCTTTGGTGAGTTGGTCCACGAGTTTCTTCTTCTGTGGCTCGTACCAAGTAGAGATGAAATCTAGCCATTCTTTGCGAACTTTGGTTGAGGGGGATTCGATGATGACGGGTGGAGACGGAGGTGGAGGTGGCGGGGGTGGTGCTTGTTTGACAGCTGGTGGAGTTGGCGCTGGCGCTGGTTTAGGAGGGGGAGGAGCAGCAGGCTTTGCTGGAGCAGGAGTGCTCTTTGCAGCTGTTTTTCGTTTTGGAGGCATTGATCAAGTGGGAGGGATTGAAAGATGTATGTTGATTTTTTTGTGTATAGGAAGTATATGGTTCGATTAGTGACTCGTGCGGCATATGGAGCGCTGAGGGATGGCAATTCCCAAATTTCCAGAAAAAGGTGATATCGAGTTTAGGATCGATCCATGATAGGGAAGATGATCACGGCTGCCTGTAAATTTATGGGATCGAGTGAGATTAGTTGCAGTACATGGTGGGACACTTCTGTGATCTGAGAACAGCTGGTTTGTTTGTTTTACCACTGGCAGTGCTTACTAGATTATTTTTTAGAAGGCCAAGAACATCAAACCGGTTCAACATACGCCTCGTGTTTACCTCGAGGACACCTTATTAGGTTTAGCATCTTGTGCCTTGCCAGCTCTATCACCGACTCGTCACGACGACAAGTCTCCATAAAACTTAGTTTGAGCAACGCTACTAGACTACTCATTGCCCCAGTACTAACCCATACGGTAACAACAGGTATTCCCTAGTCCGTGTCCTTTAAGGAACACATCATTCTCCCATCGTTGAGAGTAATCCCACCATGTCGGAATTCACTTACTACTAACCTGCTGCAGTGTGCCAAAATCGTGTTAGCTTGCTGTTCGCTGTCATGGGAAACTTTAGTCATTATTCCCTCGCTAGACAAGGCGTCAATCTCGTCACTCGTTGGCACAGTTCCAGGGACTTAAAAGCCCTGCCCTCACAAGTCACTATATTTCCGAGGTAAACACACGTTGTTTTATGTTGACCATCACCCTCGACGTTCCTCGTACAAGTGAATGTTTGCAACGTATTGTCAACCGATGACTCAACTTTGGTCACAGTTTCGTCAACTGCACGTTTACATGATCATCTCGTTCGACCTTCAAGCCAATTATTTACAACAGTGCATGCAATCGCTATCAACATCTACCCTTGTTCTTTTTCGTGAGCCCTAAGCTTCGCGGGACTTAATCAGGCTTCAAAGTAAGAAGTACCGAGAGAAAAAAAGATGCAACGATAATAAATGTGTGGGGTACCTTGGATACTGCTAATTGTGGTCAGTTCATCGAGCTCCAGTCGGACGCCTTCTACTGCTCTAGCAGTACTACTGCAGTTTCGACATCATCGGCTTAACCGTTCCTAACGCCAGTTTCTACGTTCTAGTAACGGGGTAAGCAATCTCTTTCTTCCAGATCAATTGATCTAAACGTACATAGTCTTATAATCGCAATCAGTTCATCCTCATGTCTAGCCTGTGATCACTGATCATATCTGCCCTCCTGATTCTTGCAATCTACATCTCTCAGCACTCTACTACCCTGATTTTCTATCTATCTGCCAGCTTCATCGTGAATGCTGCTGGTCCTTTACCAGCTGCGTAAGTCCGTCCGCCTATATTATATTCAAACTTCCCCAACGCGTGCCCCAACACGAGGCATAATCACATCACAGGCTCCTCGCAATCAGACTTAGCCGCCGTCTTCTAAACAGAGTGTTCGAGGTCATCTCACATCATTTCCAACTCCATTTCACTATTCTCTTCAATCCGCCAAAGCCAGCGACTCTCCTCGACTGTACGGTACTCAAACTATTCTACTTAATCTCATCATACTTGGCTGATCTACCTCTTACAGACACGTCATGACGACCCTATTTCAAACTACCACTGAATCACCTACCAATCAATCCGCTGCTGATTTCGAGCCTGACGAACAATGGAAGAGTCGTCTCAAAGTCGACATCGAGAACAACTTGCGTTCCATGGTCGACGAAGCTAAACAGAACCTGCATGACACCCTCAAGAGAGCCCCAGTCAGCGCTCTCGACCGTGAACGCTTGACCGAGGAACACCTTGCTACCATGAAGAACATCCGTAATCTTGCCGAGGAGCAATTCCGTATTGCCCTAGAACGCGAACGCCAAGAACGCCGTTGGGCTGCCGGTCAGGCCTTAGATCAAGAATGGTCAGACACAATGATAAAGGAGCAACAAGCTATCCTAGACAAGATTGAAAGAGAACGCAAAGATAAAGCTGCTCATCCTTCTTCTTCCTCGCAGCCTATCGCAGATCCCTCAATATCCCGTTCTAGCCGTTCTCCAGAACGTGTTTGGACCCCACACGAGCAAGCGGAATTAGAGCACGAGGCAGATTACTTCCCTCGTTTACCCAGTCGGGAGTTTGAGGAAGACCACGTACCACCACCTCGCGATACCGGCAAGGCTCGTGCCGGGTCTGTCAGTAGTTCTGGAGTGGGATCATACAAACCACCATCTACGTTGGATACCACAGACAGAGGCTTTGAGCGCCCAAAGCCTTCACCCACTATCGACGAACTAGACGACATGCCTAGATCTGCTCGTTCACCTACGGATGCTCAGGACAGCATCAGACGCGGAAGTCTTCGCCGCAAAACTAGCATTTCTACCAGACAACTCCCAGAATTCTGGCACCCTTCTATCACTCCTGAACAAGATGCTCAGATGTCTCGTACTTTCAGTATCGCGCGTCGTGGGAGCACGGCGAGCACTACCTCTTCCTATCGGGGTGCACCATCAGTGTTCAACATCCCGTTTTCTTCCGAGCCGCACGATATCATACCCAGTCCGTCGGAGAGAGAAAGAGAGCGCATTTCAGCTGTGGAACAAGAGTGGAATTTCATAGATAGAGCAAGAGATAGAGAGAGAACGACGTCGTACACTTATGCTGAAGCTCGGGCTGGCATAACGACTACTCCTCAGCGGCTGGACGACCGTTATCCACCGCCTACATCTGCGCCCATCCTAAGCTCCGTAATCCCATCCTCACGCACCATAGAGAGCCCAAGCTACACCCGTTCCTCAGACAGCACTCGCCCCCCACCCTCAGCCAGCAGACCCATCGCGACCAAGAAATCCTTTACGTTTGACGATGGCGGTTTCCAGTCCAGCCCGAGTCCCAAAGGCTGGAACGGCCCCTCACGCTCGCCGTATGACACCCGCTACGAGACCTCGCGCTCTCCCCAGACACCAGAAGAAGTCCCGCGGAGTTGGCAGTCTTCCAATTTGCGCGCGAGGCTGTCGTCGCAAGACATGCGTTATGGGTATAATGCGGGCGAGAGTGGGTATTATCCTGCTCGACCTGTTCATACGCATCATGAGGTGTCGGAGGGGGAGTATGATGTGGATCTTGATGATGCTGAGTGGCGGTATGATGAACGCCAGATGCGTCAGAGAGAAGATAGTGTGAATTTGAGGAGGAGGGAGGAGGAAGTTGCTCGGCGTGAGCAGGAGTTGAGGAGAAGGGAGGAGGATGCGAGACGGGAGGAGGAGGCTAAGCTAAAGGAGGAGGAGCTCAAGCGCAAGGAAGAGGAAACTAAGCGCAAGGAGGAGGAAACTAGGCGCAAGGAGGATGAAATCACACGCAAGGAGGAGGAAGCTAGGCGGAGACAGGAAGAGGCCGATCGCAAAGAGCTCGAAGTCCGGAGAATGGAGGAGGAGGCGAGGAGGAAGGAAGAGGAAACTAAACGAAAGGAAGACGAAATCCAGCGGAAGGAGATGCTTGCGAGGAGGAAAGAGGAGGAAGTTAGGAGGCAGGAGGCCCAGGCCAGGAGACGGGCGGAAGACCTTCGAAAACAGGAGGAGGAAGTGGCCAGGCGTTTAGAGGAGGAGGAGAAACGTGTTGCGCTAGAGATTTCGCGAAAGTCTATGGAAGCGAAACGCAAGGAAGATGAAGTTAAACGCAAGGAGGAGGACGCTAGGCTCAAGGAAGAGGCAGCACGCGCCAAAGAGGAAGAGATCCAGAGGAAGGAGGAGGAACTTTTGCGACGGGAGGAGGAGTTGCTTCGCCGGGAGGCAGAGGCGATGCGCAGATCAGACGACAAGCAGAAAGTTCAGCAGGATGAATTTCGGAAGCGTGAAGAAGAGATACGCCGCCAGCGCGCAGAAGAGAAGAAGAGGCAGGAAAGGTTCGAATGGGAGACCTGGGGTTTTTATCCACCGGAGACTAGTCGACCCACGCCACCTCCCCAGATGGCCACTTCTCCATCTCAATCTTCTTCGTCTTCTACGGGACCTTGGCCAATTCCCAATCGTAGTGATCGTAGCATGCCTGGACCAAGTCCGCCCACAGATAGAAGCAGCTCCGGATCGACCAGTACTAGTCGTAGCAGTGCTGCCTGGACATCCTCGACTCGGCCGAGCTCGACAGCCAGCTCGCAGTCACCGAGCACACCTAAGCCGCCAACGCCATCAGCCCAGCAGAACGCCAAAACAACGTCAGGTCCCCCGCCCACCCCCTTTTCAGAAGCGGATTTCCACCGTCGTCAGGCTGAACAAGCTCAACAGCGTGAGGAACAGTTCCGTCGGGAGCAAGCCAAGTTAGAGCAGGAAAGACTCTTAAAGGCTGGAAAAGCCTTGGGAAAGCAGGACACTATCAGACTCTTCGAGCACCATCGTGGTCAGTGGGATAAATTGCAGATATCTGGCGTGTTGGGCGTTTTGATGTGGGACGATTTCCCGTGGCCTGTGTTCAAACGGCCAAGTGGCCCCGATGACGTGACAGCTCCTTACATCACAGCCTACATGTTATCC
Organism: Suillus tomentosus; assembly: GCA_016647685.1. Taxonomy (NCBI): domain Eukaryota; kingdom Fungi; phylum Basidiomycota; class Agaricomycetes; order Boletales; family Suillaceae; genus Suillus; species Suillus tomentosus. The sequence continues at coordinate 170,774 of JABBWJ010000062.1, read as the reverse complement.
CCTCTGCATCCTGCCGACAAGTCTGCGAAGGACCGCATCAAGGAGAACATTAGACGATGGCATCCTGATCGGTTCGAGACCCAGCTACTGCCGAAAGTCAAGGAGAGCGACAGAGACATCGTGCGAGATGCTGCTGGTACGGTGGTCAGGGTGCTGAACGATCTCCTGCGTTCTAGCACACAAGAATTTGCTTGAGAACGCACACGGAGTAAGCACGCACCTCAGTGTTTGCATGACTTGTAGAATGCTGACTTGATGTTTTGTTGTAGCTCTTTCACATGCATGATACCCGCTCAATCATTTGTATGCTGCACACGGATTACATGGCTTATGACATGGTGTATGAGAATTGAATATTCATGTTTTTTTATTGGATTTGGTTGTGGCGTGTATGGTAATATGTTGTTGAGGACGCGCAAAAATCGAGCACTTATTCTTTGGTCTTGATCATGTCGCAGGTCGAGTAGTGTGTGAGCCAGTGATGGAGATCGTCAAGTCGCATGCAAAATCTGAGAAATTCGAGATGAACAAAGTTGAGTTTGATGCAAACTTCACAGAGTTCAAAACAAAAATGCACGTCTGTCAGATCCAGACTTCGATCTCATAGTGAAACTCACCAGTGATTTTGGTGGCTTGTATTTATACGTATGATTCTGTTTCATGTAGGAGCTGTACGCACATCTCGGTACTGAATTGATTGCGGGTTCTCCGGGCATTGAGCTGCAGGGCCGCTTGCCCTAAACTCTTTCTACGAGCGCCCATCACCAGTGCAAATCGATTCAGCGATTGTTTGACCAATTTCGCATATGCATGCGTTGTGCATGTGCATAATGTTTGTGTAAGTCCGTAATTTGTGCCCCACGTATTTGCTTTATTTCGAGTCTGATCAGTGTAGTTGAATCACGCACATTCGTCCCTGCCGCAAGCCCGGCTCGATACAGCTATTCTCCTGTGTTTCAAGTTAGCCCTCAATTGTATCTCTCGCGGACTAAAACACGACGACCACGGACCCAGAGCGGTGAGCAGTTGATTCACTCACTGTGACTGCCCGCACCGGATGAACTTATTCACCACTTGGGCCAGCCAGAGATTGTCTCTGAAGCCTGACATCACTGCCGTGTGTATACAATCGGGCCATGGCTGTATTCTTAACACAGCGGTTCACCTCTCCGCTGAAAGTGTCGCAAACATCAGACAAGACTAATTGACTGGTGAATATCACTTTACCTTGAGACCTTTCTGTTTCTTTTCCCAATCATGTATGATCGGTTCTCTTTGATTTCTCGCTTGATCTCTCTGGCCCTCTCTTGTTCTTACTCTGGCACCAATTTGCTGCATCCCAATCCCCACCATTTCTCTTCGGATACCTTCGCAACGGTTCGGACCTCCGAAATGTTGATCTTGGTGAAGTCGATGGCGTTACGAACATGGTAGTTGCCGAGATACCCGAAACTATTGTCTTTCATATTTACTCTTGAATACACCCGTAAAGTTATACTCTCGCAACAGGTATAGTCTGTTTTCTTGCCGTGAAGATTGCTCTAAACTTTTTGAACGAAGAAGCGACTTATGTGTAACGTCCGATTACTACCTTTGCGAAGGTAAATTCTTGTTGTGCGCTCCGCGAATCGTCCGCGGTTAGTACCGACCAATTCCTCGCCTGGCGGTCCACCTATCATTCCTGATGCTCATCTTCACTGTTGCATGGTCACCAGCGTGAACCAACAAGTGCATTTGCTCTCTGCTGGAACAATATGTCAGCTAGCAGCTGACATCAAGGAGGTCAGCACTTTGCATTTACTTCGAGGATCCATAACTGACACGAGGAATATAAGAAAAAGGCTGCGGTGCGGTGGAGTATGATCATACTCGTTCTATGGCTTCTACTCACTAGGGTCTTTTTAGCTTAGTTCTTCTTCGGTAATGCAAGCGGGCGAGAGCGCCGATATTAACGACTAAGAGCGGGTCCCGAGCATGATCCTAGGGGTGGTCCGAGCAATGAGACCGAGGTGTGAGAGGTGGTATGGTGGGTAAGGACCTTACTATACCCTAATATGATAACTCATTCGACATCGTTTTCTGGGTTCGATGCAATGCTTTTAGAGTGCATGGATTCGACTAAACAGAACAAAAGTCTATCAATACACCAAAAATTCCTCTCGACCTCTAAACACGACGATAAAATATACAGGCACTGTGATTTCTTCGAAAGGGGGAAGATAACTGTTTTTCGATGCAAAGGTTTGTAGCTAGCTATAGTAGAATCTATCCCGCCCCTCGGCGCGATTTTTTTTTTGGGCGCAAAAATACGTTTGCTGTGTCTCCATATACTGATTCACGTCAATGCCGACAACTTGAAGGTGCTTCGAGTGTTTTAAAAAAAACCGGTTCCTGTCTTTCGGATGGAAGCAGCATGCCCCATGAGGATCCAGAGAGTCAAATAACTCATGGTGCATGCTGTGTCTGGTTCCTGCAAGAGAGCATGCCCTATGAAAAACTTTATCCTGGTGGGATGATAACATTTTTATGAGTTGGTTTCATGATGACGGCACGCAGTTCTCGCTTGCCCTACCCGATAATATATTGCTCAGCTATGTGAACTAGGTACTCCCACCTCATCGCCCTTCCCAAAGGGTTTTCACTGCCCACATGACGGAACCACGACGAGCGTGCGCTGCCTGGGGTCTGTGCCATGCCTGTGTGCCTGGGGTACGCGCTTAGTCATCCTCGCTGTTGATCTACGACAACAAACTTGAAGCTAGATATCAGACTACACGTCACGATGTGAGCAGTTAAGGTACTACATGGTTGACCTATCAGGCTATCACCATGTTTTTTCAACTCCTGCCAAATTCCGGGGATGTCAACGTGCAAAATACAGGCTGATCAGTGGCGTAGCGGAAGCAATTGGTGAGGTCAACCGCCGGCGGGAGTTTTCAACATGGTCCGACTCGGTTCTGGACTAACCTTTAACTGGTCACTGGTGGTATATGGTACTGAGTTGACTAGAGTTGACTGTAGTAAGTCCTGGTATCTCGAACCTGTTACATGAAATTCAATGCTCTGGCCGTCTTTATCACATAGATCCGAGAAAGTGATATGTGTGACATGAATAGGTTGATGATCATCGATTCATCCCGCGTGCCCCGTGGGGAACCCACGATGAACCATCGATGAACAACAATTGCAACGTGGCAATTCACTTACTAGGATCACATCCAAATCACATCTCATGATTCCTATCACATCTCTATTTGCATTACTGCCACGACTCACAAGCCGCCACAGCCTGATCATGAGTGGCCATGGAGTACATGCGCCTCATATATTTCCCGAACTTCCTCCATTTTGAAACTCGGTCCACACTCCCGGAGGGCTTCGGTTCACATGCAGGCGCTCTGATGGGTCTTGTATTCAAACTTATGATTTGTCTTGAACCTTCCTGAATATGATGAAGAGAATTTTGTTGAGGATATCGCAGCAACCTGGTACGTGGCCGTTCTCTCGGGTGCTATTTGATTTGAGCTCCTTTTTGTTTTTGTTTTAGCCGGCCTTCCTACTAGTAGGCGCAGTTATTGTACACTGATCTTCAGAACCCTGAACCCAGACTCGTCGGTATTTTGCTTGCACCCCCACTTCTTGGTCGGTCCCCTGTTCAGTGTCAATCAGTGTTCTGTCAAGATTACTGATTGGTATCGGAACTATGCGAACGATAGACCGAAGGGAGCCCAGGGGCTGCAGAAGATTTTGCTTTGCAAATACTACCTGTGTCATCAAGAGAATAATGTTTCATCTTTGGACAAGGTATCTATATCATTATGTGATCGTCACCCTCGCGGTGCGCCTGTCACGCAGAGCATACTGAGTTGATCAACGATGACGTCCTTTACCCCAAACGCAATATATGGGTGAATCACGACAACAGGGAGCTGCTAACTTTTCCCTAACAACTGCAGGATGAAACAACGAGCACCCTTAGAGACACTAGTCCTGATGGCCTTACTACCAATCGTGATAGGGTTACACTACTACATCGTCGAGTTGAATACTTTTGAACTTTTCAAGTCTGTAAACTCCTCCGCCGAAATTTTTGCAGAACTCGATCTGGCCATATTGTTTGGGACCACTGTGACAAAATCAAGGTTTCGATTCTTGTATTCGGAATACGTAGGACTGTCCCTTGCAGTGAGATAAGGCATCTGATGACACCACGTCGACGCACGACGTGGATCGGTGCCGGCAACGAGAACTGATAATCCGAGAGAGCACCGTAAAGTCGCAGGGAAGCGAAGAGCGATAAGATTCTTGTTATAATCACGATTGCGAGTGCGCTGTACGTGTGCCGAACATAATTAATTGAAACCTGGGTATTGAGGGCATCCAAGATCTGAAGAAGCAGAAGGATACGTGAGGCTGCCTGCATCTGGAACGGCAGGAAAAAGATAACCCGTCGTATCCTTTTGTCCCTGCAGTGCATGCTGATGCGGCGGCCCGCCTGGTGTCACTAGTGAAGTCACAGCCCGTTGGATCATGCAAAATCATTAGGCGAGCAAAGCGCAAGAAAGTTGTTGTCAGTGATAGTTTGAACGTTGAACGTCGAACGTTCACGAACACGTTATCGTTGGCTGAATCACACGAAGTGAACCCTTCGCAGAGAAGCGTCCAAGTGAGGCCACCGATTACTGAATGCCTACGCTGAACATTGTCAAGAAATGGTCATGAGTGATGTTGACGGATCTTTTGCGTCATACCGACTCGAGTGGCGCTGACACTCCTAGGGATTACGTTGAGAATAGGAGCTCAATTAGCCCTTGGTTGTCGACATCAATGAGTGGCTTGCATCCCGTGATGACATTCCTCGGTTCAAGGCAAACTACCGAGCAGAAGGAATTATAGTTGAGCAGTTGCTTACGAGGAAAGATGTGCTTCATTGCTCGAAAATGACAGCTGAAGTCGAGAAGTCATCATGGACATCACCGTTCATATCAGGCATTGCGAGAGATGACAATTAAGCAGTTGCTTATGAGGAAAGGTGAGTTTCTTTGCCTGAGATATCTTCAACCGGCTGATAGAGCTGAAGTTGAGAAGCAATCATGGACATCGCCGTTCATATTCGCATTACGAGGAATTGTCAGCAGATTGGCTTTCAGTCCATGCAAAGTTGACTTCGACGCTATGTAAAGGGATGACCTCCCGTGGCATTATGATAATGGGAAGAACCGAAATGTTTACATACTGCAATTAAATAACGACATACAATGAGACACTGTGGAGATGAAAGCCTTGGGTGAGCTCACCTCAATTGATGAACGTCCAGGCCCTGATGAAGCATTTGGGGCTGGAAGGACTAGACATAGCTAGATGGGCCTGTCGGTCGAATGTCAGTTCCTGAGTCGTGATACGTTGACCATGGAGTTGACAGAGTACTGAGTGCTGCTGCTATGACAGCGCTGGAGCCTGAAAAACATGTTTTAGAGTTTTGCGAGCGCAGTTAGTGAAAGTTCAATCTGGCATGGATCGAACACACGTTGTCATTTAGCAGCTGCGGGCCTCCCAGGCTCAATGGATAAAAAATTGTGTGATGCAAACGCCGTCCCGACTAAGATCATGATAACCTGCGAAGCTGCGATTATCATTGACCTTAGTAGGATCTATAGAGCAATAGAAAGAATCCGCGTTAATAACGCACCTAGTCCTAAACCACATATCGCCAGCTCGTGCTCAATTTTATGTTAACTGTGACTACATGGCAGGGTCTAGCCACTACTATTTTCCTTCCATGGTGGAAAACTGCTGTGATTACTAATCAACTCGGAGATTCACGACGCCTGATCGATAATCAGCTGATCTATCAAACTCATGTCCCGCGGTCCCCGCCACCGCCGCAACGTTGTCCTCAAGCACACTAGTACTCAGGCTGAAGCTATTGATATCTGACATTCTAGCCTGTCCGTATCAACTCACAGATTCAATGCGATGCCTCGCGAATAAAACGCCACCACGACTGACATCTAATTGAAGAGTGCCCAACAGCCGCCCATATCCCGAGTCAATGGTTGTGCTATGTATACAATCCTCCGATTAGGAACTTCATCATGGAACAAGTCTTAAGGACTCTTGGCAATCTTCGTAATTTCATTTCTATTCAAAATCCATTGGATTGGTTTCGGAGGAGTGCGATGATAATACTTAGATGAAGTCACGCGTCGGTGTTCGTCAGGTGGACCCACCTAAACAGTGAGTCCGGGTCACAAAAGTTTTACTGAAAGATGCTAGATTTGCATTTCCAACCCCATTTCTGTCTATCAGGGCTTCGCGACGGGTACAGTTCGCTATCTCATCAGGATATTGTGCTCACAAACCTTGTATGTCTCGGAGGGAACCTAGACTCCTAGCTAGGATAAGGAAGACCGACATTTCTTCTTTATTACCTGTCCACAGTTACTGATTCTCGCCTTGTTCCAAGCCAATCGGACAGCATGGTCGACATCAGATAACAAGGTTCAAGAAGTCGGTCTCATCATCTATTCAGCTTGAGTGGGAACCACGTATGATGACGTTCCGAGGGTCCACCCAGTTCGCGGCAAGGTCGGCGTCGGCTTCGATGCGCTCCTTCTCTATGTGACCTGCCGGTTGCTATTTTTCAGACTGACACTTCATGTGGAGGTCGACTTTGAGGGAAATGTGATGGACTCGTTAGAGATAGTAGCTGTCGCAACCTCGGAACCCTTCAGCTGTAGATCCGAAACTCGTAAGATTCTGAGTTCTCCGCGAGGCACCGTTTGGAAATCTAGGTTCTGCGCCGTCTGCAACCAGGCCCATCAGTACCAACTCTTTCTAAAATCTCAAGCGAATTTCAGCAATCCGTTTACTTCGCGGGTAGAAGCCACACAAACAGAATTCCCGTCAAGGACTGCGTTATTTTGGTGTCCTTATCCCCGAGTGGAGTAAAACAACAAGGTATACTGCGGCTAGTATCGGTGCCTCAGACAACTTTTATATGTTTTTGATATGATTTGTACTTACATCAAGTAGTTCCGCGGCGGAATCGCATCTAACTCCAGGGTCCAGAATAGTCGCTGTGTGTGCTAGAGGAAGCTCTAGGCCCACATCGGCAGGCTGGTAACGTTTCAACTCACTGGTCAGTCGCGGTGATGTTCGTGATTACATAGGACTTACACTTCAAGTCGTCCCGCGACTGTCGCAGTGGCAATAAGCGAGAGCTCTAACGTGACGAGCGTAACGGTAAATTGCTTACCCAGATCACTTGGTCCGCGGGTGTTCGGAGACCACGTGATAGATCCCGGGCGGTGAGTGGCACCGCCCGAGGGCCGAGATCGAAGAGTCTATCACCCTCTCCTCATGTCTCCGGATACCCGAATACTAGTCTCAAAGGGTTCTAGCAGACGGCTGACGACGCCACACCGTTTCAGTTCACGCAACGTGCAAGCCGTGTTTAGTGTGTGAGTCCATGAGCCGACATGTAGGAGGACTTGAAATACATTATAATCACGTAGTTAACACGTAGTGGCATCCATCTACTAAGTCAAACACATGGATGTGTATTGTGCAAGAGCAGAGCAGAAGACCATTGAAATGCTAGTCATTCCAATGATTGGACCCGAGCAACATGTACTATGTACCCAATTCTATCCCGGCCAGGAAGAGCAGTGGTTGTTGTTCGAGCTCGGCTCAAAGAATGTGACTACCTTGATGGGCCAAACTTTAGTGCCAGCCACTGTCGTGCAGAACTGCCGCATACTTATCTTCGTTGAATGCCCAAGCTGTGGTGCTTATTGGGTGCGCAAAAAGATCCGCGTCCCTGCCGAGTTACGGAACATGCTTGGTCGCAATAGCTGTGCTCTTTGCATTAAAAACACTTCATGTCCTGGCCAAACGTTGTCAAAAGCAGCGTGGAGCCTATCACGTTGTGATAATAAAACACTTGTCAATGTGGTTAGATATGCTTACTATGACCGTTCGTGGTAGGCGGGAATGGAATCGCGAAATGATCAGCAATCAGTTACGCTTGAGAGCCGTCCTGAGATTACTTGATAGTAATGATGGTCCCTTCCGAGTTGCGGAGCATGCTAGCCGCGCTGTTTGGATTAAAGACATATCATGTCTCTGCTAAGCGTTGTCAAAAGCAGTGTAGAGCCTATCACATAGACCTCATAATGAAATACGCAGGGTGGTTAAATATGCTTACTTTGACCGTTCGCGGTAGGCGGGAATGGAATCACGGAATGATCAGCAACAAGTTGCGCTTGAAATCAGTCCTGAGCGATTACTTCATAGTAATGATGGCATAACTCACATGTCAACTTAAGCGGACCTAAAAAATTGCGGGTTCGACTAGCAGCCGACACCTCAAAAATGTCGCTTCGGGATCACCTGGAATATTGGGCGCGCTCGCGTGTAGAAGGGCAATTTTGTTCTGCTGCTTAATGAAAGTTGCTGCATTCTGATTTTCTAGATTAAAATGCAATATGAATCTCTTGCAAACCTCTTGTTCATAATTATTGCCTTTGTAACGTACTGACCAGCGAGTGCTGGCATGAAAGAAGGGGGTTCCTTAGTGCCAAATGGTGCCTCAATAAACACACGGCCACTAAGGAGAGGAGAGACGGAGTTGAACGGACTGAACGCGTCGAAAACCCATTCAACTTGAAGCACGAAACGGCGATCACGAGATAGCATTTCACTGGTAGCAAGTAAAGCGGGGTACTACCGCTAGTAGTAGGGCAGACAATAATCGTGGACATATCGATGGACCATCAATGTTAACGTATGTTTTCCGCTAAAATCTGCACACGCTCGCGGACCCGACCGAACGGCATCTTTGAAAGAGTGGAAGCGGCTTCTTTACGTGGATTTGTGGGTGAAGGGCTTGAAACTTTTCAAATGAGTTCTCAGGGCTTTCCGAAAGGTATCATTGGTGGAGAGGGACGGTTCATCAAGCCTTAGGTGCAGGACCCTGTGACACCCCGCAGTTGATCGTTGCGGGGACAGATTACAATGCAATGCAACTTGAGGTGCCGTAAGGATAAAAACTTTCGAGATGCAAATAAGTTATGATGGGAGACGGAGGGTCGGTGACATGGAAGTCACCGCTGTTTACGAGGCCGAAACTATAGCTAGTCAGGGCAGGTCAGGGCGGATGTTGATTTGCACACTGGAGCTTGGAGCTAATGTGACCGCGTGTCTATTAGAAGTCTAAGAAGGTCGAAGACTAAAGAAACAGACTTGAAAAAGGCACATGCGGCGACCTGAAAGCTGGGTTGAACGATCGTAGTAAGTAGTATTGGAGTGAAACCCCGAGGGCGTGTGAGGTTGTGGTGTAGACTGTTGCCATTTGGCGTTGTCTGCATCAATTAAAATTGTTTGCTTATCGCACCCGACAACCGCTGACAGGCGCTTGTTGGTGGTTTGAATTCGAATGTGGGATGGTGATATCCTCGGTGAAAGAAATTCTGCCTTAGCTCGTTTTTCATGGCAGGTTCTGTCGACTGTGACATGCCCTCGACGATGAAAGAAGTTGGATTGTCAGTGGAATGGGACACGTTGCCTCGCGTCGTGTGGACGAAGAACCTTCTCTTCCAGGGATAGGTGCAGGGGCGCCAACACACTGTACCCGAAGCTACCAGAGAGAGAAATTGAATAAATTTGAAGGGGTTCTGCTTATGTTAGCGACGGAACCCACGAACGGTAACGAACCAGTCGGAAGCTGAGAATCCAAAATGGAAAGTCTAGAAGCCAAAATAATATTGCAGCACCGTTACAGATCTGAAAAGATCGGAAGGCCAATCTTAGTTAACTCGTATTTTTTTGGAACGAAACTTTATGTGATTTTCCTAACGAAAAGGCCCTGCAAGTTGCCGCACCTCTAATAAAATGCACTCTCTCGGTTCTCCTTTTTTCATTTTCGTCCCCAGTTAACATGGCTGCCAGTATGTCCGAAGACGACGTGGCTTACACTGCCCTCCTTCGTCAACTATTATCCGACAACTCAACCACACGCAACGCCCGCGTACACTCTTGGATAGAGCACCAGTATGATTTTGCTCTCTCAGAGTCAGACACCCAAGTCAACGAAGATGATAGTGCCTCTCTCGGCTGTTCCCGGGCCCCTTCTCCTTCGCCATCCTCCTCATTGGGAGCCCACCGTACCTTCTGTTCTGACAGACCCGACTCTCCTCTCCTACCGCGCTCATCGGTAGAATGTCCCTCAACACCAGAGCCTTGTCCATCTTACGATGCTCTATTTTTCCCCATCTCTCCTTCTCCTCAGACTCTTGCTGAGGATGAGGCGAGAGAAGAGCGCGAACGGGAACGCGCACTTCGTTTCCTCGTGCAGGAAATGTCACACTGGAAAATGCAGTCCAGTTCCACTCCTCCCCGCAAGAATATGGATAAGGTATTTCTATTTCTCATCCGCTATTTATCGAGTTAAAATTCGGTCACTTAGCCCTTACCTTGTCCACCACCACCCTCGCCAGCGACGTCCACAACGCAGTCCACTTCGTCGCGTGTCATGCGCTCGCGTTCCTCATCAATGCGCATTTCACGACTGCCTTCATTCACAAGCACGTTGTCGTCTGATCAGAGCCAGCCACAAGATATATTTACACCGCCATTACCTGTCTCCGTGATCGTTCACGGGGACGCTCAACATGAACTCATTTCAGACTTCAAGCGTTCCGATCAGATTTTCCTCCGACGCATGGAATCATTAAATATGAAAGTTCAGGATGAACAAGAGCTTTCTCTGCTGTCACCAGCTCATGATGATCGTGACTCAGGATACCCATCCCCTACCCTCTCCAATTTTTCGTATGCTCCTTCACGCGAAACTGCGCTTACGAGTCCCTGCACCAGTTTTCCCGCGTCACCTGCAAGCGCGACTTTCACTCCATGCTTGCCGGAAAATATTGCACTGCCAGCATCCCCTGATGCTGATTGCTTCCCCGAGGCGTCTCATTCCGAGGATCGCGGTGATGATTCATTTCCGAGACCTCCGTCCGACACGGCACTTCCCGTATCACCATCAACAACTGCGTTTTCAGTAGCACCCTCATCAACTGCATTCCCGGTATCACCGAGCACCAATATATTTCCCACTTGCGCGCCTGAACTTTCGTTTTCTACGTCACCTTTGACGGTATGTCCCGCTACCCCTTCCGACTCGAAGGACTGTGTGGATGACAATACCGCACAATCTCAGCAATTACGCTCGTCCACTAATAGCTCGGGAGACCTCCAAAGCAGGTGGTCAGTTGCAACGACGGCATCAGTGACTCCTTCACCTTCCGATCCAACCCCGACACCCTCAGGGACATTCCTGAGATCCAGAACTCCTTCGAGGGGCAAAAAGGACAGGGAGGGATCAAAAGAGCTGAAAACGCCGCGCAAGCGCGCCCGTCTTATGAGTTTCATCTCGAAACTCTCCCCGGGTCGTTCAGATAGCAATGTTACAGCCTCGACCGACTATGACTATGAGTCGGATACCGATGAGAAAGTCATCAAGTCTGCAAAGACAATTGGAAAGAAATCATCTTTAGCTAGTCTGCGGGCATCATTCTCTTTATCCCGTGCCTCTTTTGCATCTCAGCGTCCACCTGTGTCGTCCTTGGCGGAGGTGCCTCCGCTCCCTCTGTCGCCTACTCGTACGTCATTCAGCGCATCACGCATGTCTCTCGCAGCAGATGGTGTGATGGGCAACGGGGAGGCGGTACCACCGGTACCGACCATCTCGTTATCGAGAATTCCTTCCCGCGCCACCGCGGTTGACGACCCATTGCCGCCTATTCCCCAATCTGCTTCGACTATCAGATCCTTCCGGAGTGCGTCTCTGGTTTCTCTGCAGACTTTTACCCCTCCTTCCGGCTCAGCATCACAGCTGTCCTTACTTGCGTCACCCACTGCAAGTCATAGTACATCGAGGTTATCTCTACTATTGGCAGCTGCATCTTCCAGGAATTCGGTTGTGTCATCTGCCGCATTGGACGCGCCCATTTCTATTCATCCCATACCGAGTTCCATGCCCAGTAGAGCCAAGTCGATCTTCAAGCTATCTTCGCGACCAAAAACCCCCAAGGTTCGGGCCGTGGCAACTCCTTCAAAACTTCCTCTTCCTCGGACGGTGTCTGTTTCTTCTTCCAGTTTCCCAAATGGGGCGAGCCCAACTGTGTCGAAGATCCCACCACCGCCCACAAATTTCACGCCCCCATCAAAATTAGCATCGATGCTTGCTTCGCAGTCTTCATCATCGCGGCTTCCTCATCCGACGTCTTTCAACGCGCCACCAACATCCATACTTCCACCTCCGCCGTCGAAGATAGCTCCACCGCCAAAAGTTATTGTGCCGACTTCTCGGACACCATATATCCCGCAATTTAGCCCTTCGACTATGGAACCGAAGTCACCTATGTCGATTGATGAACCAACTGCACTAGTTTCGAGACTTCCATTGCCTTCCGCAATGAAAGCAACCCGCACTAGCACCGTGAGAGGCTTTTGGCGCAGGGCACAATAGGTGCCATTTAGGTATGCGAGTTTAGTTCAGTCATGTTCTTGTATCCTAACATGAGTTTCACAGTCAAAAAAAAATAGAGGACCGTGGAAATCAGGACGTGGAATTGGTCGCTTCTTTCTGCTCAACACGCCGGCGCACGCTTTCGTCAATCTCATACTATTATCTATTGGCTATTCGCAGTCTACCACACTCGTTATTCAAATTGTACATCTCGGTCATTACTCAGCTATCCTGCTCGCTCACTGCTTTCCTTGGTCCGGTTTTTGTATGGTTCCTCTGGATTTCCGCTCGTTGGTGGTGGCTCTCATCCTCCATGCATCCATCTGCACTATCTGTTGTGGAATTATACATGTACTCACATTCTTTACCTTTCCTGGCGCATTCCAATCTATGTCTTCGAGCCGCTCTCGTCTCGCTGGTCTCTCTGCGTTATCGCCCTAATACCCTCGCCGCCTGTGTCTTGTTTATACGTCATTATTCTCGTGATCCTTATTCTTGTTGATATTTTAATCCCGCTCAACCCCAACATCACCATCTTTTTGCGCATAGATAGCAATTGTATTGAGGTCATACCGCCGCATCTTTCATACACGTACATTTACATTTACTTGCATATCACTTACTCATCACTGCATCTGTAGAACCGGGGATGGAAGGAAGAAGATGAAATATAACCAAAGTTCGAGTTCATTCATTTGGGATGCAGTCATAACGGGAGCGGGGGAAACTCCCTGGTTCAAGGTGCGCTGCAACTGCGGACAATAAGGTATTTCGTCATGGCCGAAATTTGAAGATGACTAATTTCATCTGGTCCACTATCATCATGAACTGTAAACATGTTTTCAAATTCATTATGGCTCACCGTCCCGGAGTCACTATGCGTCGGCGGAAATGCGATGCCATTCTTAACGGATTGGGTCCTTAATATCATGCCAGGCGCCTCACATTTTCGTCCGTCGTTCAAGAGAATATTTTATCATTGGTCGGCCGTAGCTATCAGGCACCCAGGATTGTTCCAGCCCATTTCACACGACAACAACCTCTCAGTGCTCAGCGCTCAGCACTTGGTCATGTCACCCCGAATTTCTTTTCGCAGCCCTGTCGATGTAGCTGTCTTGAAGTTTGGACTGACTTTGACAGAACATGGAAAATTGGTGAGCCCTTACCAGTTATCTATATAGAATGAGCCTATACATATCCGGATGCGACGGCTTTCTAATATATATGCGGACATTCATGAAGATTCTTACCACCACATGAACATCCGACTTCCACGTACGATCAATTCCATAACATGACTGATCTTAAAAAATCAACATCAGACCATCCAATTGCGACATGCTTACGGCCGCAGAGTTGGACCTGGTATCACTGTTCGGAACGGACATACCACTTTCTTGGCAACCTTCGATGCGCAGTCTGTGCTCTTAGGTAGGCGCTGGAATCCCCTGATGGGTTTGGTATGGCGCTTGCAATGTTCGTGACCGCCGCAGAGCAGAGCAGGACTGATTCTCAAGGCCAGTTTTTGCGGGCTCACTTTCGAAGATTCTGCCTAAGGAATTCTTGCCTAGCCCGACTATAGTTCACGAGGAGTCTTCTTCTTATCGCCTCCCGCTGAAGCAATACCTTCAGCGATTTACTCACACGCACAGGCTAATACCCGCCTATGGTTTCTCGTGCGCATGCTCGCGCGTATATTCTGCCAATCCTGGCTGGCTCTGATTGAATTAATGAACGAGTACTACATCTTGCTACGCTCGATGGGCTAGGCTATCGTACATCGATGGCGCTCAGCTTCACGGTACCTTAATGATGTACGCCCGCAAACATTACGTCACTGCTTATCGGTTGCCCGAGGACAAGGGTCGCTGTTACAACTTCAAATCTGCAAGTTGGAAATCCCCTTGCAGAACCTATTTCCGCCTGCTGATTAAGAACCTTATATCGTTGCGCGCGATCTTACAGCGCTTTTCTCAGTTTCGACCGGATAGCTGGTATTGGCGCAATCCCGGTACCTCTCTTGGCTTACCGTAAGACTTGGACAAACATCATCCGACTGCAAATGGCAACGTTCTCCCAAGAAATTGCTTCCCGAAGAGCCTTATTTGTGCGCCAGGATATCCTCGTATAGCACTTTTTTCGTCGGGTATATTTCGCAATGACGTCTTATAGATTCTTCGTACCGACAGAGAACTATGTGGAATGAAAGAGTATGCTAGTACTTGTTCGTCCCACTTTTCCATCGTGCCTACCCCTCATTTCCGCTCAGGCTGTGAGCGAAGACATATACTTTCCCATCAAACCTTCCGACCAGAAACTCGTGTATTTCAAATCGAACATCTTGCCAAGTAATTTCCTTCAAATTAAAGGCTTCACAAAGGGTCGAGACAAAACAACAATAGCTTTGCTCAACCTTGAACTGACAGTCTAGGTAAGAAGGACATGCTGAGCCTTACTTTCGGGTTGTTATGAGTGGTATTGATCGACCTCCTGATCTCCGCAAGTACGATCTCGCCGCGGTAACGGCTGAAGTCAAGCTCTTCCTCTTCGATATGTCATCCAGTGCCTGCTCCTACTGATTGAAAACTAAGTATCAGGTGCCAATTGATCGTTTGTCGTATTCTATATGCTTCGATCAACTCAATCTTTTAGCTGAAAATACCACTTGCACCAAAGTGGACACAGGCGCTTGCGCCGACGGAATTTTCATCGGGTTGTTGTCCGCGTAACTCTTACTAAAAAGTCTAGCCAATCGTTCGGTGACATCTCAGCGCTCAGCGTCCTATCAAATGCCTAGAATTGATACCGTGTCGATGTTCAACAACGTTATCGATTATCCCTGATTGCACACTGGTGAGCTAACAGCCTGGAGGCCGATCGACACATCGACGCTAGAACCAACTCGACACAACTGTAAGATATCTAGTAATCGATGCAGTCGTTTGATCCATTACATTATTTAGGTATGGTTCATCATTAACCCAACGTATTACTTATAATCACATATTATATCTAGTCTATTATAGTATGCTGAAATATGCTAAACTTGTCAAGTCTCTAGCAATGCAGTTCGGGGATCAGCTCCATGAGAAGCACGAAGATTCACGACACCGCCGGCCACCGAACTATGTGCATGGGCATAAAAGTACGCTGCGTGAGCAAGGGTTGCCTGCTCAACCACACTGAGGACGTCGGTGAGCATCAGAGACCATCCAAAGGTTCGGCGATCGTCCGTCGTGAGCAGGTCCGAAATCAAAACGGCACCTTGATTACGCAGGTATGTGAGGTTCGTGGGATCGCGCTCGTCAGTGGCGATGTAGAATCTGAACAATTTTGGCATGATTTTTTGTCCTTATCAAAAGTAAGCTAGATGTCTCACTGGTCATGATCTGCTGGAGGATCTAGAAGTAGGGGCATGCGATCGGCTTGACCAAGAGGAACCTTGTACGTGTAGAGAGGCCCCCGATGCACAAAATGTAGGATATCGCGTCCGTCGCGTAGATGGCGCTTGATCCGGGCGAGATGAGCTTCAAAACTCGCTTCCATAGTCCAATTCAACGTCGCAACTAAATGCCCTGTTGTGAGCATCGAATTATTCAAGGAAATATGAGAACTGACAATCCCCCCGTCGCATATGAGCTCCCATCCACATTCGTCCGCCAGCCTTCTCGACCATGCGGTTAGACAGTAGATCAGCCAGTTCGACCACATTATCTATGAGACGAAAGTCATAGAGGACTGTTTGCGTGTATCTTTCTCGACTTTCTAAGGTGCTGAACTTGAGAGCACCCTGTTCACCAGGTGTGATCAAAGCGTCTTGTAGAGGAAGACAAAAGAAATTACCGGCTTCCGTCCCAAATGAACCTCGCCTTCGAGGAGAAGTACATCTTGCTCTATGAACCCAAAGTCTTCGTACAATCCACGCAGTAAGTTTCGCGGGGCTGCTTGTCGGATTGGAACTGCGACATCTTTCGCTGCTTCTGAGCCACAGCTAGGCAAACGCTTATTCTAGGAGCCTGCCAAACAAAAAAATGGACTCACGCGCCGCCGTAAGTGTAAAGCACTTCCCAGCCATTCTCTTCCAGTGTATTTGCGATACTGCTAGTTGATGATGACTCGGTTTCATTTCGGTCATGACGATCTCCCACAACTATGAGGACAGTGTCCCAATCGAGAACCGATGCTCTGGATGACATTGCATCATGCAACGCCTTTGATAGAGGGGTTTCTTCTGTGATAGTCCAAGACCCGACTTGCCCATGAGTGACGTTCCATCCTCCCCTCTCCCGCATAGTTTGTGGCAGTTGATCAACCCGAACGATATCGGCATCGTACAACTCATTCTTGATAACGTAGAGGCTGGGTTCCACCCCACTATCAGAGAATATGTTGACGCCGCGGTGATATAAATCGGTATCCCAGCGTCCGTTGGTGGTTTCCACATCAGCCGAAATGTTGTGCAAGCGGAGGTATTCGGATACTGTGATGACTGCATGCGTCTCACGCAGGTGGGTCAAGTTGAACATGAGAGACACGGGTATTCTCCAAGCCATTTGTTTTTCTAGGGGGAGTTGGCGCCATTCGTCCGTGCTGGTTGCGTCCCCCCTATTGACCATGGTAGCATATGCAGCGCATACGGAACTGGAAAAATATTAAAATGTGGAGGTCGATACAAGAGTAGCACGTACTTGTCGAATTCACAGGCACGAGCGTACACGTGAGAGGGGATGATTGTGGTACGGTTTAGGATACGTCCGTGGAGGACCGCTGCCTCAATAATATATCGCATCTATCGGGAGCTAGCCATGACTTGCGTAGTTCAGAAATGACTCTGGGACGCACATTATTCCAGCCTAACCAGAGGCTGTAGTCGCGCGCATAAAATCCTTTGGTTTGAGAAACTATATGGCGGAGAGCGTCGAGCTCAGGATCGACCTCTAGAGACCCGCCCTGTTCTGAGGTAATGTTGGAGAAAGACTGTGAGTCATTTAATGTTGTGTGCACAAAGGGAACTGGATGTGAGGTGGTTCTCATCATTTTCCGTGCTAAGCTCGCCAGGACGCTGAACACGATTAACACGCCGATGAATGCCGGAACGGAAGGACATGGACGACTGTGTCGTTTCATTGAAGCGGGCTAAACTGTAGCTTTCGCGTGAATTAGAATGAACAGGAAAATAAAATAGGCTGTGGTGAATAGTGCTGAAGTTGCGATTGGCCCGCCGTCATCAGCGAGATTAAACATAGGAGATGTTCAAGTTTCGTCACTCACCTCATGATACATTTCCTTTCTGGTCATTGGTATTCAGTCACATCAACTTGCCTTGAATCAAGTTTAAATAGGTTTGCAAGATTCCTCCGACAATGTTGCAGCATTCCCTTAAGCTTGGTATCCCCCACTCGTCCTCAGCTGTATGCTGAGCTGCGTATGAGCATCCTAGATGTATTAGTGTGCCTGGTTCAGGTATAAATTTTGCATTTCTAATTTAACAGAGTATACCATATAGCGACCGTTGCTAGTCGTACAGCTGAAGTATCTGCAGGACTGTTACAACAAGAATCCGGTTAGTAGGAGCGTACTGAACAGGTTTTGTAAGATAAATTTGTGTAGGCACCTGTACGCTGAACAGCAAGGAAATGATAGCCGGATTTCTACGTATGTGGTACGCAGTGACTGTTATATCACTTTCCGCGACCATCGCAACAGGGCTTTTCCTGAAGGCTGGTGCTACATCTTATATGTTGGACAAATTTTGCCGCCCTCGAGAACGTCGTTCACTTGCAAATTGCAACCGATATCCAAGTGGTGTATTCTCGTACAAGCCTTTGACAGACTGAGCGCAGCAGCACCAAAATCACCTGGGGAAGTACCACATAAGTACTAGATGTCGGGAGTTTAACGATGAATGGACACTAGCCTTTGTTAGAACGATAGTTGATGGTGGCATCTTGTGGCCTATCTGACAGTTGCAGACTCATCGCCCAAGTCCAATGAACATTTTAAACTACATATTGACGAGAGGAAGCGTGGTTGAAGGCACCGACCTGTGCATGACATGCATTAAGTGGCCTTGCTAATCTAAAACCCGAGAACGAAGCTTAGTCATTTATAGATGATACTATTTCTGGCCTACCTCAACTTGAACTTTGGACCAACGCTCAGCGCTCATTACGCTGGGCCATGTTTGCCAAAACCAACAGAAAGGATCTGTTCAAGTCTCCACCAACTGTATTCACAGACAAGCTTATATCCCAAGAGGCGCGTCGATCTAAGGTGAGTCAAGGATACCCTTACCTCTTCATCTTTGTCTAAGAATGCATGTTACTAGGCTTTGGAAGAACAAAAACGCGTGTGTGTGATCTCATTTGTGCATTTCTTTCGAATATATAACATCGCCTTACAGAGACGAGCACAAAAGTTTGAGTCCTCCCGGCAACTCGATGCTTTCGCCGATCTCAATCTTGGGAACTCTGATGATGACGGTGACCTCGAGGATGAGCCAGAGATAATACGTGAAGGTGTATCCGGTTTTGTGCAGATGGTGTCACAACCTGTGGAGACCCAGTCTTTGTCCTCTGATGTGCACAATCACGAGACAGTGCAATCGGGGAAGCGACGAGGGAAACCCCGACGTAAACGTATTAAAGCCAAGCCGTCCAAATGGGCCGACAAATGCATGTACGCTGAGCTCCTGGAGATGAATGAAGAAGCCCACTTATGGGACAGTCAATCTGGTGATGTGATTGATGGGCTTCCACGCGATTTAGAAGCAGCCTGGGTAGCGGTGGCACCTGTTCCTACTGGGAAACGATGCTTGGCTGTTACTCATCAATCGGCCGGAATAGTTGGCACATGTATGCAATAGCTTCTTGGATGAACTTTTGAGCTAATCATGTCCTGATAGCGCCAAATACGACTCTTCGATCTCGTGTATTGGGAAAGATGCTCCTTCCTAGATTTCCATCCTCCCTCCCACCTCTTACGGTGCTCGATTGTATTCTTGATGTCAACTGGAGAGACAACGGCATCATTCATGTCTTGGACGTGCTCAAGTGGAAGGGTCAAGATGTTGGTGACTGTGAGACCCCTTTCAGGTGGGCATGCATTACATGCGAACGATCCACTTACTGACATCCTATGCGCAGGTTTTGGTGGAGAGATACCCGCTTAGCAGAACTTACAAAGCCTCCTCTACCATCTGGAAATTTTTTATTTACAGCCCCTTCCACGACTGCGGACGCATCATCTCAAAATGCCGGGTCACTTTCAAATATACCTACTTCTGAGCGTGAGCGCTACCGCTTTCCGTATCCGACATCTTTTGTCCCAATACCATATCACACTGACACGACATTGACTTCCCTCTCTTCATTTGTCATCCCTATGGCGCGATCAGCACGAGAAATTAGTGTTGATATTCCTGTGCATGTCTCACCATCAGAATTCACATCGCATGATATGACTATCGATGGCGCTCATGATTCAATGGTCTCACGCTCTACTACGTCTGTTGTTGCGCGCGTGGACTCCGATGGGTTGTTGCTGTATGTGTCTCATGCAAGCTATGAAGAGGGAACCAGTCCCTTAAGCTGTTGGATACCCAACAAAGCGATCACAGGGCACCCGGAACTCCCTGGTATTTCTGAAGGTCACGACAGCCCGCTTGATGTGTTCCAACGGTGCGTGATGGTTCTTCCGTAGTGTTTTTGAATGCTGACAGCATATCAGTCTGGTCCAGCGGCACACTATGAAGAATCTTCATGTAGTACTCGGTTTACAAGAGTCTATGGACATATGAACAAACGTTTCATCACGAATCGTCTTGCATATCACACATTAGCCATCATTCAAATATTCATTCATCCTTCATACATTTACACCTTCACTTTACCGCGCAAACCGGCGCTATTTTGTCATTCTTTTTTCAAGACACAAATATTTGTACTGCAGCAGCTATTAGGATAACAAGTCGCGTGAATACATCATTAACTGGTCATGTCGATGTGAATTAGCACGATCCATGTTATAAGTCTAGTTGGGAGTATTATGCTATAGGAACTCCATGCCAATACCAACTTGAAAGCCCCTTCGCACACCATCGCTCTTACTTGCAACAAGCGGTACCCCAAAGTTCACCTCTACTCTCACAGGATCGAAGCGGTATATAAGGCCAACTCCCGCGGATATTGAGGGTTTTCTTAGGCACCCTATTAAATTCTCGCTCAGTCCTTTCGCTGTTACAGGCGAAGAACAAAAGTGCAATCAGTATCTTTCTAAAGAGGTAAGGATTGGGTATTTACGCACTTCCGTCCATTGCATCCAACCTCCCAGAGTTCACAAATATGTGTGACTTGATGGGCCAATGCGGTTTCCGTGGGATATCGGACACTAAAGAAACGCCTGTCGACCAGTAAATGTCACCGCCAAGTGAATCGACTAGTGCGGTCAGACTAAAAAAAGGCCCTTTCGACATGAAAATTAAGAAATACCTCCATCTCGAGGGCCCATGCTGTTCGCCTTGAACGATCTTAAACTGAGAGGTCCGCCGAGCTGGAACCTATCGGAAAAATGGCTGGGGCCGGCAAGAGCCTTTAAGAGGCCACACCGTGCAGCCAACGAGAGGCTCTGCATATTCAACATGAAGTTAACACTGACACAATAGTAGCACGACTCTCACCATTCCTGGAACGGGGCGCCGGGAAATTTGACTTTCAACCTCGGCCTTGTAAAATGACACGTCCCCTGACAGTCCAGCTAGCTCTTGAAAAAGTTTGCAATAATAGCCACGTGACGCTGCGAGCTTGTCGTCTCTGGTATCTTTTGTCCATGAATGAGAGATCGATGACTTGATGGTTTGACCGGCATGTTCGCGAATGCTGGAAAATCGTTCGATACAGGCTCGACGGTAAAACATATTCATCCTCACCTGACTGATGCACTTGGTGCTAAGTTGTTGATGTGCCTCAAAATGGCCTGATATGCAACTTCGTGAACACCGTGCACTCCCCAGTTGCTCTTCAGAAGCACACACTCAGTATGTTTGACATTTCACAGGAGAAGCAATAAATCTTACATTTATTGCAACCTTTAAGCCATGTAAAATCTCCGAACAACTTGCAAAAGACGAGAGATCTCGCTCCTGACTGAACAACGAAAGTTGGCCCGTTGTGCGCAAAGACGGTGAAAGAGGAAGGGAGAGAAGCCCCTGGAAAGAACGACGCGTTTTTGTGCCTGCTGAGTAGTGTCCTTCCAGGAACTCGGCTCCGCCAAATATGTTGCGCACTCTGCCCGTGACACTCTATGATGGTGAAGATGTGTGAACGTGTCATCTACTTACAAGTAAAAACACGATACTCACAACGCTGCCCTCATTATTACCGAATTCAGTGGCAGTTTTCAAGTAGAACCGGCCTTTTTCACGTGTAGTTACAACAATATCAACGTCCCCTTCTCCGGCAAGGTAATCCCGACTCCTCTGTATTTTTGCGTCGACAGAGTGAAACAGGTCCGTCTCTTGCAAAATATGGCTTATGCCCCTTGCAGTATATAGCGCTCCCTGCAGATTGTTCGTCTTGCTTGCCCGGTCGTCTGTATGTCGCGCAAGCCATGGCTGAATTAGCCAGCCTAAAAAAGATTTCCTGGTATTTGTAGCACCATCTACACGGACTGAAGCGACCGATAGTGATGTCTCCAGATTTTGGTTGACCTGTCATAAATCCGTTCGGAAATGATGCGAATGCGAACGAAAGCATCACTCACAAGCTCTGCAAGGTGAAAAACAGCAGATTCATACTCTCCTCGGAGTTTTCGTTCAAGGCGAGCTTCCTGCCATTTCTTGAATTTTTCAAGATCGTCTTCCTTGGGCTCCTGAGGATGCGCAGTGTGCTGCAACGGAGGATGCAATCCTTCCGCCATTCGAGAAAGACACAACACACTACTTCTAAAATAGGTAGTTTAGATCACCATCGGACTTCGAACTAAACCTTCTGGCCGAAACTTGTGAGTAACTTAATTTTCTCAATTGCCGAGTCTTTGGGCCAATTCCTGTCTGCAGCCTTACACACTTGAGTAGAGCCACGGAGACATCCGGGAAATCAAAGAAATATCGGCTCAATCTGTGCAGAGAACGGTTAGTCACTGCTTACATCCGCACTCAACCAAGGTGTCATACTTAATTGTCTCGTGCGTTCAATTGCGTCTCATATGTGTTCTTCTGACCTATTTGATATAGTTGCAATGCCTCTGCCATATGACCTATGCGCTCGCGTCCAGAACGCCTTTCGAGCACGACACCACAAAATAGCAGTGGACCATACAACACAAAACCTCGGGATCCTCAGCATACTCCTGCGGACCGGCTTCATCTCCAACGTCACGCGCGGAACCATTGAGTCACCCTCTCCTACCGACTTCCTCCGCGTTGGCGAAGCCCAGCGCCGTATATGGGCCGAGCTTAAATACCGCGACGACCGGCCTGTCCTTTCGGACATGGAGCTCATTAGTAGACCTAGTAGACGCATTTTCATGGACATTGGGGAGCTGCGGCGGATTTGCTCTGGACGCCGTGCACAAACGATTAAACCTTTGGGCATGGGCGAAATTGCGGTGGTGCGGACAAAAAGCAAGGAGCATGAATGGTTGGAGGCACGAGAGGCTTTGCAATTAAATTTGGATGGGGAGGTGATCTGTCGAGCTCGTTGACCCCGTCGAGGGTCATTTGTTGGTGCGCAACAAGAGGTCATGGTTTGTTCATCTAAATTACTCTCTAGCTGTCCTACATATCAAACAGACTTATTCAAACGTCCACCTCTTCAATACCGTCTCGTGATTACAATCGCCATATTCGCTACCCGAACTCATGCCAGAGTTCCTAGGAAATTCAATTTCGGGGCGCTTCGTGTTCAATCTTTCATTCTGATTTTTTTCGTTCAAAGGACCGCTTTTTGCGCTCATCATCCACATTGGATCGGTGCCACGATAGATTCGTTGCTCCGTCAAGGTGTTTGTTTATCTTCACACGTTGCTTCAATTGAGCTCAGGGTCTGTATGACATCCAATAATTCTATGGCCAAGCCCCAATCTATCTACGCTGCAAAATCGATACTTCAATTGTGTTCATTAATACAACTGCCGGGGTCCATCCTTCGCCCGAACTCTCATATACAAGTTCTTCGGTTGTCACGCATTGACATTGATGGGTGAACAACTGAAATTGAGCAGACCGTTCTGGAATAATGGTCAAGTCGGGTATACTTCGACAAGACAGATGTACTCACAGTATCGACTTCTTCGCAACACAAGGGTTCCTGATTCGCACTGCAACCTTGGGAGGTGCCCACAACGCTACCCCCCGAGCACTCGTTATTTGCCCGACGCTGGACGATTCCCCCCTGTGCGAAATATTCTGTTGCCTCGGATGACTGTTGTGAAATGGAAGTGAGTAATCATTTTGGCAAATAATATTTTGCTGATGTACCGTGGGTTTCAGGTCACAGCACATAATCGTTCCAGTGTCGCATTGCGAGTCGCCGGCTATGACGAGGATCGTCAAGGATAAAAGAGCTATGATATGTGTCCACATCTTGTGTTGGGTTGACTGGTAATATCGCTATGTATGTACACAATGGGGTAGATTTGAAGCTAATTGATCTCCTTGCTGTCTGCCCATTTATGCATCCCCATTGTTTGATCTTGTGTCTGTAGGTTGTAGAAGTCTGTTATTTCTTCGCGAAGTCCAAGGTTCAAGTCAGCTACTACGGACCAGTGACGGTGCAGCCGACCTAGCACCGACGTAGAACTAAGGCCGCAACTACGACAGCGCTCTCACGTCCTGGACTCATAAGTTGTAAGGGTTACTCACTTTTTTGGCCGCTGCATCGTATGATTCGCCGTTCTGAAGGATAGTGCCTATCCATGTATAAACGCAGCGCATAAACTTCCTCAAGCGCCTCTAGAATCTTCTTTCAAGTGGAGCTTAAGCGCGCGTTCAGGAGATTGTTTGCTTCATCTCCATGTACCTTATGTCCGTTATTCTCGCCTAACATTGGTCCATTGTTATGGGCCCTTAGGCTGGAGAATCAGCATGCAGATTGCCTATCATTGTTGACCTATGCTGGATTCTTTGCGTCGTCTTTAACGTTATCTCCATGTGTGATGTAGTACATACGTACGTACTATATGGTGCCTATTACAATTGAATGCAAATCCTTGGCAGCAGCCAGAAGGCATCAGCTCCGGGTAAGTTCCAATCCTTCTGAGATATGAGACCCAAGTGTGGCTGGCCAAATAACCAGCAAGTTCGACAATTATATTAAGTACTCGGGCGCCGCCCCCCTCAGAGAACATGGATTTCACAATTACAATGGTATAAAACAAGGACTCATGTTTTGTTTATACCACCTGTCTGCTACGCCGCAAGCGGTTGACAGTATTGGAACGGTCCAAATGGGATTTCAGCATCCGTAAGGTCTGCACAATCTCACCTGTCGCCGCCATCAGTTCGGTAGGACAACAATAACGAATGCCTCAACTTACCCGCAAGCTTCGGCGTATCCGCCTCAAAGTCGTAGCGCTTGCTCCCGCTGTCCCGTTGTACGATGATCTTGAACAGCGTAGACGACTTCGCGGACTGTTGACATTGAATGATGCTCTTGATATGGAATGACACTGTCTTTCCACTATCAAAGACCGCTTTGGCCTTGTTTGTGGATGGCATGATCTGGAGGAAGACTGTCATTTCCGATCTTTGGTGACGATGGAGAATCTTACATGGATATAAACACCATCGATAGCCAAAGTGCGTTCCTGGCGAGCTAGCATAGGCATTTTGCGGTAAATGGTGTATTTCTTTTATCGCAAAATTAACACCGTGAGGAACACCTATCAGGAAGGATAGCGAACCTTGTATGCTGTCGCGTAGTCGGCCGCAGCGTTTAGCTGTATCTCTGGGACATCCGATATCCGTTTGGAAATAGAAGCTGGAGAAAGAAAAACACTGAGCAGCTATTCTGAGCATAAGATGGTTACTAGTACCATTTGGGTCAGTGGTGCGTGCTGATCTGCTTTCGGGCTCGATGCCCAATTGAGGCAGCGTAGATCTTTTGACCAGCGTCAGCTCGCGTCTACCTCCGAGACTAGCAACCGTGCGGTCAAGGTATGCCAGCATGTTGAGTTCGTTGACGATCAGAGCATAGTCCTTAAGGTTTGCCAGTTTGCGCTTCCGGCAAACCACTTCAAGCACCTCCTGCATGTACATACCCGCTGATCTGTGCTCAGTGGTGAGTGGGCAGTGGGTAACTTAGCCAAATGCAACTTACACAGGGATGGTGGTGGATATATGAACTGCGTCAGCGGTGTCTGCAACGCGAATACGCAAAAACAACTGGGGGCCATGGCTCGACGAAGGACCCAAAGAAGATGATAAGATTGGAGTTGTACCGAACATCGCGCTTGTAGGGCCGGAGATGGACGGCAATGCCAAGCCGCCTGAAGGTCCTGTATCCTGTTTCTTTGGCGCTGCCATAACTCTCGAGGGCCGTCGCTGTATCTTGCTCTCCAGTTGTTCATTTTGTTGTACTAAAGGGAATAATTAGTATTGACAAACGAAGAAAAAGACGTCGTACTTTGCAGTGGGGTAGCAGCTAGAATAGCGAATGCCTCGAAACCAAATTTCGAGATCTTGCCCGTGCGGTCGGGTGCTGTGATAGAAAAGGATGAATCTTCTGCGACGGCAACCAACCACTGGACATACGCGGGAAATCCTCATCAACCTCGCCATCATCCTCTGCAATGCGCATGACCCAACCTATTGCAGAGAGCTTTGGGTCATCATCCTTAACACCTGCATTCAGTTCAGGCTGCCATCGCTCGTCCCAGTAAGTCCATAGAGCGAAACCGATGACTTCCTCGATAGTTGCGTCTTTCCGCACGTTCAGAGTCACATATTCACCATGAGGTTCTGTCGCATGCGGAAAGTAAACCTTGACGTCTACCGAGGCCGTCTCTCCCCGTCCAGATATGGCACCATACAGTTCACTGAATGGGTTGGTGGGACCACCTGACGAAGCAAGGATAGCGGTGAGAGCGGATGTATGCGGGCTTGCCGGCGCGACAGGCTTGCGTGTGAATGTCATGTCAGACGGAGCGTCGATAACAGGTAGTGATATTGAGACGCCTCTTCTGCGAGTTTCATGTTTGGGAGGTGGCGGTTCAGATCGCTGATCAGGCTTTGGCACCGGACTGATCATCTCGAAGTAAGTCTCGATGGGCTTGGAATGAAGGGTTGGAGGACACCCTTCGTGAGTATTGTCCGTAGCACGATGTTCAGACACGGGGCTGAGTCGTGAGCGTGCTCGCGGGTAGGGAACAACGAACGGCGATGTTCCAAGGGTGGATATATTGGACCCAGACAGTGCTGAGGCAGTCCCAGAGAGAAGGGAGACCCCATCAGATGCACTGTCCGAGTGCATCCCTCGGGTGGCAGCGAAATCTCTATACATGGGGCGGTGAGCTTTGCAACGACATAGATTAGAAACATCACCGTACGGATCAAATTCGTCAACTTCGTCCATATTATCGTCTCCTGGGGCTACCAAATCATAGTCGTCATCGTTATCATCTTCCAACATGCCATCCTCATCGTCGGATGAAGAGATGTCAGGATTGAGGCTACGGGTCACCATGGAGGGAATTTTTGGCATAGAAGCTGGAACGCCGCGGCGCGCCATCATTCGCACCCTGCGCCTGGCCTCCATTTCGGCCGCACCTTTGAACTTTGGCACAAATAGGACATCCTTTGGGAGTGGCTCAGGAGGGGTGTCGTCTTTCCGTGGTTGATGTTGCAGAGGTAGAGGTTGAGAAATATCAGCCTGTTCTGAAGTCATGAGACACGGATCAACGTTGCTAGCAGCAGTTATGAAGTTGACGCGCGGCAGGGCAGCGGGAGCATCAGCTCCTTCGCCATGCATTCCGGCCCTCTTTGCGATGAGAGAGGCTCGCTTTGAGGTAGAAGCGCGTCGACCTGATACTCTCAATCCAAACGCCCCAGATCTGTTGCCCATGATTGTTTGGTGGTGCTTAAGACCAGTAGCCCCAGGAAACCCCGATGAGGGCTTATCAGGAGCCTCCGAATCATCGTCTGATATAGGCGGACTGGAGGGATATTCGAGTTCTGGCCAACGATGAACATCTGCGAGTGAGGCTGCGAGGATATAAGGGTTTGATGCATAAGATGGGCTCAGGGAGATTATACGCGCGCCATAAGGGTCATCGACGTTGCGCAGGTAAGACAGCCTTAGACTGTGAACTAAATATCTATATATAAAAGGCGTGAGTGTACCATTGAAATCATTCAGACCTTACCAGGCGTACCCTGGGTCACTGATGAGAGACATGACGTCTTATTCTACTGGTTCGATCGTGCCCTGACGGAGTCCAAGTCGCTCGCGAGATATTCAGCAAATCACAGCCTCAACCGTCAGATATTTTAGTAAAAAGTGAAGATAATAGTGCCTGAGCAAGTTTGAGCAGGTAGCGCCCTACGTTTGGGAGTTTAAATTGTTCGTGATATCAATAGGCAGGTCCCCGACTCCTGCATTGGCGGAGGGTCTTTGTGGGGTATGTACTATGATCCGTCCCGCAACTCCGCCGGCACTTTCCGTGTTGTCAAAATTAATTTAAGTATTACGGACTAGCAAGCTTCAAGTACTTGTCGATATACTTGCACCCATCATTCTCATGGTACTAATTCGTCATGATAATTATCATACACATGGTACCCAGAATAAGAGCCGACGATTAGGTCCCACCAGCCTGGCTTCGTCAGGGGAGCCGTTCATGATGCATCTCATCTGTAAAAGTGATTCATTCTATCAACGTTCTCCATCTCTTTCTTGGTGAGGACGGGTCGCTGGGTTGACTGAAAACCAAACTTGATATAGATAGCGCATCGAGGTGTCAAAATCTCACCAGAGAATGGATAAATTCACCTCTTAGATAAATTACCTTCGAAGGAGGAATTAAGTTCGTCATCTTCGACTGTGGCACTGACAGTCGACTCATCAGCGCGTTGAAAGTGTACCTTCTGGTATTTATATGGGGCACGTACGAAGTCCCAATCAACCAGAGTGATTGTTATAGTAATCGATAAATCTGTCGTGCACAAACGATTGATCAGTCAAATCGCAGAATCTTGCCGCTGTACCAAGAGGCACTGGACATTGGGAACCAAACGTTTGAAGTTGGCGCCGCAATATATATGCGGGAGCAGTGACGTTGAAACAACCAAGTGGCGCAAGGTCGGCGAAAGGTACATAATCGATAATAGACCAGGCACCAACTATACGTCTCGCAAGTAGAAATGCGCAAAAGATAAATATTGGAACGTCCCAGGTCGACGTTACGGTGTAGACCAGTCGTTGCCAGTCTCCCTCAAACGCATGCAGGGGGTCAATATAAAAGAGAGGACAAACAGTAAGATGGAGTACGCACAGATAATAACATATGTCCTGAGGTTCAGAGTACAGAATTGGGTAAGAAGGCTCAACGGACCCAAGTTGGAGTATTAACACGTTAGGAAATTCAACCCGCACTGCGCAGTTACTGCACATAAATGTGTGCCACGCATATTCCATTGGACTACCTGATCTTGACACGTACGCGGGCCAGCCTTCCTGGTTCCTCCTATAGCAGCGGATGTGAGAATCTTGCTTGGCAAAAATATTTCGCCTTGGAGGTCCGATGCGGAGCTCAGCCTATCAACCTGAGCCAATGCTTGTTGTTCTAATATGTACGTTGAAAATTGACCGCTGCTTCGGCGAGGTCGGCCTTATGGTCTAGAATGATCGAAGGAAGACGGTACTTCCTTCGTTCCTTCGTAGTAAGTATGTAAGCGCGGTATTCGAGTCTTGTGACGTGGAGACCGCCCCTCGGGCTTCTCTCAATGGCGTGGAGCGGAGAGGGGGATGCCAAAACTGTCCCGAACCTAGATGCCTGTTGAGAACCATCAAAGAAGATATACTAATGGCATGTATCGCAATAAGTAGAAGATGCTTCAGACGTCGCGGGCAGGAAATCGGCAGTACGATTAGTTTGAATTCAAGTCGCCGAGTCAAACAGTACAGTTGGTCTCCCTTGGTTGAATCTGTTGTAAAAAAATATGGTATTAGTCATTCACAAGCATGGTACTAGAATTTCTTTCCACAGCACTGGTGGGAACAACGGAATGTATCGGTGGTACTGGTCCCTCTCGGGTTTCTTTCATAAGCGGAGAGCGGACTCAGGGAATTTCAAAACTGTTTGATGGAGTCGGAAAAAGAAGTCTGGCCGTCGGTATCACGTGATGGCCGACCAATGAGAAATGATTCACCAGGATTCCAACCGCAACATAGAAGACGCGCCTATGAATATACACCATCGGCATTGAGTACTATATGATGCCGACACGGCGGGGCTCGGTGACTGCGATGAGTTCCCGAAGTCACAAGGGCTCTCCGCAGGTATAAAGTCTGGCGGGTTTACTCGATTATTCTTCAGTTCAAGTCGCCCCCAGCTCCTTGATCAACCAACTTCAACGCTCTTTCGAAAGAATCCAAAGACCAAACTTTAGTCTTACAAAAATGTTTGTTCATATCCTGTCCATCGCGTCCCTTGCTGTCCTGGCTATCGCCACGCCTCTCGCCCTACGCGACAGCGGCCAGTGTAACACCGGCAACATTCAGTGTTGTCAGTCGACCCAGCCAGTGAGTTTCATATATATGGCGCACCGTCTCTGTAATCCATCTAAATATCAACACTAGGTCGACGAGTACAACAAGAACCTGACGATGTCTGGGGGTATCCCCATCTTCGCTGATATCCTCGGCGAGGTCGGTCTCGACTGCAGCCCAATCAGCGTGGTTGGTACTGGTGACGGTGCAAACTGTCTCCAGCAGCCCGTCTGCTGCAGTAACGAGTCATACGTACGTATTCAGCCTTCCTCGTCTATATCATACCTCTTAACGTTCTGTAGAACGGCCTCATCAACATCGGCTGCACGCCCATCAATCTCTTCCTCTGAGCTTTGAAGGCGAGGAAGCGCGCTTGTGATAGAGGGATGAGCGCTAGCTTTGGAGGCGGTCGCTATCAGTTTGTCATAGTTTTACTCGGGCTTCAGAAGTTCCCTATTAGCAATATGTCAATGCACGCTCTTTGTTTCTAGTTGATTCGTCAGAGCGTCTGAAATAAAAGTCAATAGTCTAGTCAAACCCAGCTGTCCGCCTGTTTGTCAACTTAGCCTTTTGATTTTTGGTCGAGCCCCTAGGACTAGTCCTCAATGACAGATCTAAAATTCTAAATTAGGCAAGAGTTCAAGATCGCCCTTCCACGGACACGTACGAAACAGAGGCAGAGTCTAGCTAGAGCTTTTTATTAGGTCGGGTGCTCCAGGATTCATTACATTAGGACAGGTTACCACGCTCTTCAACGTCGTCGTGACTTCTGTGAGGCATCATTGGATGCTTTGGCGCGGCGTTCAGGTCTTCACTGCGGACTTGAGGGTAAATATACTCCAATAAATAATGGGCAACCCAGAAAGCTATCCTACGGGCGTGATAACACAACTCAATCATAGTGCTTCAATCACCTGCCGGACTTCTCTTGCCCTCTCTGCGAATAATGATATTTGCTTCTTCCCGTCCTGCATGAGTTGATCATAGCTATTTTCGATCTCCCGTCTTATCCATTGCTCGACAGTAAGACATCGCTCTTCAGGAGTGAGCGTTTCTGGTCTGAGAGAAGGAATGGCCGCGAGTTCTGGCGATTGAGAAGGCGGAAGTGATGTCGGAGGGTGGGGTGGGCTGGAAAGGGGTGGGTCGGATGGTTGTGGCGTCTCATCGACAACCATAGATACGTCATCATCATGAGGAGTCTCGGGCCGTGGGGGAGGACGAGGGGTGTTTCTAAGGTCGCCCGCCTCTACGTTGCTCGGGTATTGTTCGCTATGAAGGTCGTCCTGAATACGTACTAGTTGTACGGGAGTATCGTCCGCTCTCGCAGGCGTGTCGACCTTTGCTTCCGATGTAATACTTTCTGTTTCCGATATGATAGGGTCCGTCTCAGATTCTGAGGCTACCACCTCAGCCTCGGGTGG
Source organism: Suillus tomentosus (assembly GCA_016647685.1). Taxonomy (NCBI): domain Eukaryota; kingdom Fungi; phylum Basidiomycota; class Agaricomycetes; order Boletales; family Suillaceae; genus Suillus; species Suillus tomentosus. The sequence continues at coordinate 139,113 of JABBWJ010000062.1, read as the reverse complement.
GTCTGGCAATGCTGACTTGGACGATCTCACCGGAGCCTTCTTGTTAGTCGATTTAGTCTTGGCGGGTGGCTTAGATGTAGAGACAACGCGTCCCTTTCGTCTTGTCTTAGGTGCTTGCACCTCCTCGATAATCTCTGCCTTCGCGAGTTCATCACCTGAGTCGGACTGTTCAGGTTTTGGATCAGGTGGAACATCAACCGCCCCTTTCTTTGCCCGTGCTCGAGAGACTGTACGGGGTTTGCTACCCGATGCGTTGAAAAACGGGCATCGCGTGCCGGATTTGGTATCGCGCTTCTTATGTTCCCCTCTGTCGTGATTGGGTCACCTTACGTCTCAAGGGGAGAACTTCATTCACCCACATTGGATCATCATCAGCATCCCAGCCACCCAGTGAGAGGTTGCAATACAAGCAGGTCACGGTATCATCACCCTTTGTTTGGGGGGTATACACGAACCCTCCCTGAGCCATCTAAAGATGACGAATGGTATTAAAGTACGGCGTAAATGAGCGTGGGGACACACCTTCTTTGAGCTAGCGCCGTGGTCATCTTGCCCGTCATGAGGCCACAAGTCTTCGCCAAATGTTTGAAGACGTGCCTTCTCCATCGCCTTGCTCGTCGGAAGGCGTTTCTTGTTCAAGAATACAAAGCTTATGCTCTCTTAAGCATGTCTTATGCTGAGAAGACGCGTGAACGCACCTTCCGTCCTCTGCAATATCCTCACTGAGTCCGCACCGGACTATTGCCCATGCACAAGTATTGCTACACTTCTGCCAATGAATCAGGAAAGGGTTATCATCCTCATCCCAGTCGCTCAGCTCTTTGTGACACAGAAAGCAAGCGACACTATCCCTGTCCTCCCAACTTGGTACCCAGTAGAAACCTGCTTCGGCAAGGGTGTGTGGGTTGGCGTTGAAAGATGAAGGATGAGGCCATTTCACGGTTGCGGAAGTAGAGTTCGGTTTTGAACTCCGTTTCACGCGCTTGGATTTAAGGAAGGAGTCGATGCGTGCTTGAAGGCTTTCCATCGCGGTTGAGGTGGTCTTGGAGAAAGATCAAGGTTTGAGAGGGTCACGTGCACGTGCATTATGCGCGATGCACCCGGCCGGATTCCGACAAGAGCTCGCTGTCTACCACGGTCCTCAACCATATCCATATTCTACCAACGATCACAGCAACGATGCAAAGGACATATGGGCGTAAGAACTCACGCCGTGCACGACCAAACTCCCCAGATGTAGAGGCTGTGCTTTCACCACCGCGGAAACGACCCAGAATCGAGGTCGAGATTGTGCAGCCGCCGTCTAGTGCGTATTTATCACCACCAAAAGTAACTAGTCCTATCCGAAGAAGTACGACGATGCCTGATGTGGGCTCAATTTCGAGCACGCCGTCAAAAATTCGTACGCCGACTAAGCCAGCTCGGGATCTGAGCACGTTGTTCTCCGCTTCTCCGCATCGGACGCCGAACTCATCTGGAAAGTCGCTCGGAGTGGTGAAACGTATGCTGTCACGCTCGCGCACGGAGTCGTCCGTTGACCATAATACTGGTCATAATGTCTGCTCATTAACCCGTGTGTCTTGGTCACCTACTGAGTTTAGTGATGTTAATATTTCATCCCCTAGCATCGTCTAACACACTTCCTGTCCATTCTTCTCCACCGAAGATAGCCTCCTCGCGTTCACCTTCCCCAACACAGAATAAACCACTTCTGACAAAGCACACACGGACGTATGCTGGGGCATCACGTTCGTACCGTATTGCGCTTCCGGCAGCTGATCTCGCAGAGCCAGATGACACGCGTGAATCTTATGCTGACTTGCGGTCTCGGTGGGGCGTCGACAACTCCGAGGATGATCCACGTCCTTTCGAAAATGATACTGGGACACTGAAGAGGATCTCTACCGTGGGTTCGCGGGTGCTAGCGAATGGGATGATGAATGATCTCAAGAGCATCACGGAGTTGCGCAGCAAGGGCGAAAGCAGACGATTTCTTGACGAGGTAGGGTATCTATTTGAAAGCATAGAGAGTGGTTGTGCTATTGCACTCCGCAGGGCCAGGTGCGTGCTGATGCGCTTCAATAATAAACTCGTTGGAGCTTATTTCCACCATGATCAGTGTCTTGGAAATCGTCACTAAACTATGTGACCCCGAATTCAACCGCCGTGCGAAAACATCTGATTTTTATGCTCGCACTTGGGATGTGTTCCTCAAAGCCCGCGGAGACGGTCCAGACAAGGTGTGTTCATATCTTTTATTTCAAGCCTATTGACCCTTTTGCCACAAAACATGAACTCAACATTCCGTAGATTCTTGATGCTACCCTTTCCTTCTTTGCGTTCCTTGCGACCCGCGACCTCCAAACCCTTTCCGAACTTGCTCATAAACCTGAACTCGTCCCCACTCTCCTCGATATCCTGCGCTCCCTCACTCCCACCTCCGACATCAAGGGTGATGGGCTCAATCAGGGTATGTTATGTAAAATAACTTCTCCAACAGAATTTGTTGACATTCATCAACGTAACCGCTGACGACCCATTCAGGTCTGAAGAAAGACATCCTTGCACTCGCCCTGTCGGGGGTAGATGCAATGGGGCTGAGAGCATCGGGCATCATCAGGACAGACGTCGCGCCGGTGAGTAAGTTTCGTGACGGCTGTCAAGAATGATGTAATAATTGGCCTTGTTCATTTTCTTGGATTTTATGACATCGAATTGACATTTACGTCATGTTAACTGCGCGGCAGCTCAAAGCCCTTGCAGATGTGATCGCGAAATCAGGAGTGATGAAGGAAACACATGGGGTGCGTCATGCTGTTGCTCATTTTGATTCCCTCGTTCATTTCATCTATACTCGACCCACGTTGTGCCTCTATTGCTACGAACGTTTGATCGTTCTTTTGGATTCGCATGGACATCATAGCTCTCCACCCGTACCCTGCTCAGCACTACACTATCATCCTTGCCGGCTTCCCTCCTTCCGCCTGCATTGCAGACCCTCCCATCAATCCTCAACTCCCTCCGTGCAGAGCTTTTGCTTGTACCTCCACGCGTCAGTGCTTGGGAGAGGGGCCTGGAGCTGTTTCCCAGTTATACATGCTCGGATATAGGACTGGGGAAAAATGGGAATACAAAAAGAAATGGAAAAGGAAAAGAAACACATAAACCCTCAGATCGCCCGATAGAGATCGCCACTCCCTCCCTCGCTCACATCCACGCCTGTCTCCGCCTCGTAGATAGCTACCTCTTGAAAGAGTGGATGGGCCACGTTCCATCACGCTCTGGCGTCGCAAGTGATGGTTCACGTAGGACTAGAGAACAATCAGAAATTTACCGTGCGCTGGCGGACCCGGTACTTACAGACGAACTCGTGGAGCTGTGCGTGGCCACTGAAATTCTTGTACGAGATTGTGTACGGGATTTGGATACAATGAGCAAGGAAGAGGATGCGGAGGAAAGTCAGGGTGAGCTTGGTACGTTTTTGGTACTCTTCCTCCATTCACTGCCTCCCTGCCGAACCCTTCTCCAAATCATTATCCCAAATATTGCCCAGATACTTGCCCACCCTCCCTAATGAATATCAACAGGGATGAATGAGAAACTCATGCTCCTTTCAACAGCACGCAAAACCTTATTCTCGACCTTCCGTATCCTTACGCTTCTCCCGTCTTCCACATCCCCTTGCTCCCGTCCTTCGTCTCCATACTCTCGCACGTCCCCGACATATTCTGATCTTCATCATGATCCCTGGACACCAAGCGACACAGCCCTATCCCTGATTACCCGTGTGGTGTTACGTGCACAAGCTGGATGGGTCAGGAGTCTTGACGTTGATGGGGTCAAGGGTGAACGGGATGACGAGGCGACGCAGGGAAATGAACAACATGCGATAAAACCGGAGGAGCTGGAGGGTATAGATACTTCTTCCCCACCTTTACCCGGCTCCCGACGTGAATCTACACGTTCCCCTCGAAAACGGACACCGCTTCCTGTTTCTTCACCGTCCAAACTTGCACATAAACCTTCAGTTACAATCAATGCGCCAAGTAAACTTGGCAGGCAGGGTATGTTGCATAGAAACGATACGCCAAGTAAAGGTACCAGCACACCGAGCGAAGGAAATGACACAGGTAAAGGGAAAAGCAAGGCCATATCAGTCCCGCCATATACCCTGACACGTGTTGAGTCTTTCGACTTGCTTTGCCTGGCGCTTGGGTTGCTTCTGAACTGGGCATCTGGGGGCATCGAAGGTGGAGGGATGAGTGAGGGGATGGGACGTATTCGTAAGTATTTCTTTCTCCTGCTTCCAAATTTTTGTCGACGACGCTTTTCCTCGCATAGCTCTCAATCGTGCCTGCTCTGCCACCCGCAGCTGCTCGCATATCTGTTCATGCCCTCCGTCTTCACAGGTACCGCTGCTCTCGTGTTTGGTGTCTGTGTATCAGACATTTGGCAGTTCTGTATTTGTATCAACTGATTCTTCATCGCGGACACAAAAAATCGTGTCTGGACACGAACGTAAATTGACCATGGATGCCGGTCGGAAGCCGCCATCTGCACGTCAGCAAGATTCTCCCTCTGCGAGCCCTACCTGCCACTCCACCTCCTCTAGACGTAAAACTGCTTCCTCCCTACCCACATTGAACACGTCCAGCATGCCTCAATCTCCCGAACTCACTTTCCTGGCAGGGTACACCGCTGTTCTTCTCGGTCTCCTCTGCACACCCACAGCTCCGCATGAAATCCGAGTACTATCTACCAACCGATCACTGGTATTTGGTGATGTCTTCATCGAGACGCTCATCAAAGATGTGCGAGACTTTTTGGCTCTGTATGACGAGCTCGAGGGAGAACTCAGTGACGAGGGTGATATTGTGGATGTGGATATGAGTCCAGATGTGGATCGAGGGCGTAGCGGGGGACGAGGACAAGGTGGGGGAAAGGGGAGGGGTAAAGCGCTGGAGAAGAAGAGCGAAGATGTAGCGCGTGGGGTACTGAGAGCGTTAGAGGCGCTACGAGACGATGGACTATGAGATGGTCGTCGATACTTGCTTTCGACTGCGGTAGGTTTGAAGATCCTTTCTGTCGATGACAATGGTTGGTTATATTGTGGCATCATATCCGATACGATTAGAAGAAACGTTTTTCTTACTTCTATCATGGTCTAGCTAAGGGATATTGATTGACGAGAGCCGACAAGGCAGGAAACGACACATAGTTCGCATCGTCACAGAAGGTTGACGTTGTATAGAGCAGACGAATGCCATGGTGAAGCGCAGGATCATGATTCACATGCACCATGGGTTCAATCTGACCGATTCATCTGTAAACAATTCATCTGGGAGTCTGTGACTTGTCTGTATAGACCTCACGCAGACTGGCCAAATCCCACACTTTCTGGATTAGTGGGTAGATTCGCCGCTCGTGTCCGAACCACTCCGAACCGCTCGGCATCTCACGGTATTTCCACATAAATTTACCACACAACGCTCTTCCATCTTGCCTCAACGTCCTGCTCGACGACCACGACGTGCATCATGCTTGCTCACTCTGCAGTCCGTGCTTTATTCGCAAACTCCCGTGCCTTCTCTTCGTCCGTTGCAAGACAGACGAAAGTTGCTGTCCTTGGCGCTGGTGGAGGCATTGGACAACCATTGTCACTCCTTCTCAAGACTGACCCTCTCGTCACCTCTCTCAGTCTCTATGATATCCGTGGCGCACCCGGTGTTGCAGCTGATGTAAGCCATGTTGATGCTTACAGTGAGGTACGTCGTTACTTGCTACACACGTTAATCATGGGTTAGTTCAATCAGCTTCCAAGGTCAATGGTTACCCTGCAGACAAGCTCGACGAAGCCCTTGACGGAGTCCAAGTTGTTGTTATCCCTGCTGGTGTCCCAAGAAAGGTGTGTTTCCTCTCCCTATACTCATACCTTTGCATAGTCCTGACCCTGCCTTTCAGCCTGGTGTAAGTCTTACAATCCATCTGTTGCTGCTCCGCTCTAATACCTTTATAGATGACCCGCGATGATCTATTTAATGTCAGTTATTCATGCCTTCCGTTACATTAGTCGCTACTAATTCTATTTCGGAAGACCAACGCTTCCATTGTTCGCGACCTCGCAGCAGCAATTGGTCGTGTCGCCCCTACTGCTCACATTCTCGTCATTTCAAATCCTGTCAATTCCACCGTTCCCATTGTTGCCTCTACCCTTCAGAAAGCTGGCGTTTACAACCCCGCTCGCTTATTTGGTGTAACGACCCTTGATGTTGTTCGTGCTGCTCGCTTCACCGCTGGTATTGCAGGGGTTAAACCCGCAGATACTCCCATAACTGTTGTGGGTGGTCACAGTGGCGCGACCATTGTGCCTTTGCTCTCACAGAATGCATATGGAAAGGCTATCACAGGCGACATTTACAAGGCTCTTGTCCACCGCATACAGTTCGGTGGTGACGAGGTTGTGAAGGCTAAAGACGGTGCTGGTAGCGCCACCCTTTCGATGGCATATGCTGGTGCCAAATTCACCAACTCTCTGCTACGAGGTTTAAATGGCGAGAAAGGTGTCATCACGCCTACCTTCGTCGAGAGCCCTCTTTACAAGGATCAGGGCATTGACTTCTTCTCGTCCAATGTAGAACTTGGTGTAAGTAACGGAACAAGAGATCTTCTTCATTCGTGCTCAATACTCCGCAGGTCAATGGTGTCGAGAAAATTCACCCTCTCGGGCCTCTTTCCGCTGAAGAAGAGAAGCTGATGGAGGCCTGCTTGCCTGAACTCAAGAAGAACATTGAGAAAGGCAAGGCGTTTGTTGAGAGCTCGTAGATTGATTCGTTTTAGATTTGTTATCCCTCAAAATACTTCTGCCATATGCACGACTGTTCAAAGCTCGCGCATACACGAGCATGTCTTAGCAGGTCTAAAGCCTCCTTCCCAGGTACTGAGGCTGTCAAGTTAGTGTGCACAGGGTGTAGTGAGCTGCCAGATGATTGAATTTGACGATTACTTTACACAAACTTTACATTCACAAAACTTGCATAAGTCGACTGCCAGGATTTGAGATTAGTACGGTATCGTTACGCGATGTGCCGACGGGTCACGGCCCTGAGTATACTTAAGGCCCGTGGCCCGTGTGATATCGTGCGTTCTATCCAGAACTATCCTGCTTACGAAACTCAAAAACAAGGTAGTCAAAGACTTTTAACCCTTGCTTGGCTTGATTGACATGTTACTTTATCATGGTGCCGTTGCAACCTGATGAGTCACGGATCGGAATATTCTGCTATATATTCTGCCTACCATGGCATAGGTGATGCTAGCGCCTCCATCATCTTTCTGAACCATGGATTTACAAACCTTCATTGACCTATCAACCAGCATCCAGTACCAGGATGTAAGTGATTGATATTTGTTGACGTTTTCGCTTCACTCATCTACAATCCTGGCACTGACAGTATTTTTTCGGTGCTATCATTTCGACTATAGTAGTCTCTCCTAGCTAACAGTGTTCGTACTAGTGTCACTAGCGGTTTCTTGGGTGCGCACTCTTTCCATTTGCTCAGTCGCCATCCACAAACATCTAGTCATAGGTCTACGATTGTTTCCTGACCTTAGACCGGGAGGTAATTTCACCTTTGCGAGATATAGCCTGTCAATCGATAGGTTAACTGTCGTGTATAGATATCTTCGATTCATTCGTCACCGTGGAAGATAGGAAGTATTCTTTATGTCATGACGAGATACATGCCAGCCTTCGTGCTCTGTATACACTTATGCAGTGAGTCCAAATAGCATGCTCTATCGTCAACTTGCAGCTAACCAGGATACGGAAGTGAACTATCTCCCAAATGAAAATATTGTGGTGAGCATTTCATTTGTCGGAAATAATATCACCGTCCTGAGGATTCGCCGATGTAGACTTGCAAACTTCTGCATTCAATATGGTTTCGTAAGTATTGTAATAATGCAATTGATTCAGCTACAAGTTCTTTCTTCAGTTGCTGCTGCATTGTGCATAGCTGGTGCAGAAGGTATTACGAGGATTATAGTGTATTCACGCAGTACACTCATAGAATCTCCAGGTATCTTCGTCCTTCGCACCTATGCATTGTGGGGAAACAAGAAATTCATTCTGAGCATCATGTTGTCAACGGTACTTGTGCGCATACAGTTGCGTCCCCGCATTCCGTACTCTGACACACTTCACTTCAGTGCTTTGCGATCTTGGACGTGATAATGACAATGACGATTTCCAGACGCTTGGATCGTGAGTGTCTTTCAAGAGCCGCATGTAAATCGCTCAGTGTGGGTCGACGACAGTTCACCTATCAGACATAGGTGACGGTTGTTACTCACTATCTCGCGACACGATGTCTGCATATCCTTGGACACTTCTGGTAGCGTTCGAGCTTGGTGAGATCACGAAGTTATACAATGCAGTCGAGTGCTCACTTTTTGCTTCAGAGATCATAGCACTCACCATGATTCGTGTATATCGGGAATACCGCAGAGGGTGTCCGCTGCTCGAAATCCTTCTACAACATAACATCTTCTACTTCGGAACTGGGATAGGCAAGTAGGACCTTTATGGCTGTCAAAAAGGAATTAATCATTCAATCCTAGCACTATCGGTGGTCAATATTGTAGTTATCGAATGCTTGTCGGTGCGCACAATCTGAATTCAACTTAATATCGGCTGAGGGTCCTGATGATATTTTACGCAGTACACCTCTTCAAATATGTTCGGGACATTTCAAATCGTTATGCATACGATCCTCGTTACTCGGATGCACCTACAGTTTTGCAGCACCAATCAGGTTTACGAGCCATCTGAGTCCGGAACCACGCCACTCTCTCGATTGACACATGTTGAGCTTCAGACGTGTTCGCACTCGAATGTATGATAATTCAATGAAACTTTTACATTTCATTTTCATTCAGGCATTTTTCCTGTTGTGTTGCAACGAGTCTGAGTTATTGTTGGGCCATCAGGAAAAAGTGTCAGGTGCTAGACTAACGAGTTAGAGGTCCACAGAATTCCTTGAGTTTATGAATGAAGTTTCTCAGTCGAAAATGTGTGATCGTGATTCGACCTCCGACATAGATCACAGCATCTGCAAAACACCCAACTTCTTGCTCAAGTTGCTTAAGGTGTCAAAGAAGTTTGATGGGTTATGACCTGCACCCTGAAGTATGTGATTGGTGGACATCAGATATTTAATGATAAAATGATATTGGCATATAAAGAATTATAATATGTAAAACTGCTATAATAAGTCTAATAATGATACATCAAATTGTCAAGCTTTATATTGTAGGATAGACATGGCAGGACTTGTCAAATATGCAAGGATGAGACTTCATAGCTTCGCTTGTCAAAGGAACAAAGATTGTTGATGTAAGATCTAGCATTGTATTTATGACACATTCATGGACCGTGCTCCCTTCGATTATAATGGACGCTTGCCTCAACAGAATTCACAAGTGTCACCATGGTGACAGGTACTGCAGGAGAGCGTCTGAATGGCAAAAAAGTCAAGCCTTCACAATTGTGATCCTTCATTGGCTGTAGTAGCTAAGTATATAATGGATGCCTGGTTTTATGTATCCTATGAACCATGTCAAAAAGACATGTATCACATAGCTATGTCCAATTGGTCTCATTCTTACAAATACCGGCCACAAACACATGAGTTGTACTTGTGATCAGCAACAGGATCACTGGCACATATTGAGCAAGGGTCTCAGGATGACATGTACTGAATCTATAGTGACAGACAGACGACATAGTTGACCAAGATGTTACTATTACATCATGAATACCACGATTGTCATGTGTTGGTGAAAAGATACAAAATGATGAACATGTATGATTCACTTTCAGCCTGAAGGCTGGGTATAATCTCGATGTCATAAGCAACCCGTACACGAACATTCAGTACAGTACAATCTATTGTCGTGCACCGACAGTATGCTACACACCACCACCATCTGGTACAAAAACTTCTTTCATCTGCGCTCGCTTCTCCTGAATTCTTGCCAGCGCACTGTTCTTGATGAGGGGACGTTGAGCAGTCAAATATGATGGGAAAATTTGCCTAGAAAATGTGAGAATCAATAGAACAGAACAAGTTGCCAATCACCTGTTCCACCACACAGTTAGGTCGTCCACCTCTTGCTTCTCATCTGGGTCTTCGAATATTTCCAAAATTGAGTTGTAAAACCTTTCAGAGTCGGTGACCTTGTCTGTACGCGAAAACATGGGCGATGAGGTGAGGGCAAATCAGATCTGGAATGAATATCCACTGTTTGTTAGAGATGTAGATATGCGAAGTGTAGACAAACCTGCATTGCAATATAGGTGATGGAGGGCAGCGTGACTCGAGTCATCCCGTGAATGCGAGCATTACCTGAATGAGTTGCCTTTGGTTCTTTGTCCACAGAACTGGGGGACGTAAAGACGTGTCTATATGCCTGTGAGTCTAGTTAAGTGCAAATTTTTTTGGAAATGACTTATATCATACACAAACAAGCAAGGCACTCCAAAATAGACCATTCCATGGATCCTCAGGATCGTAATGGTAGTTGGCATACAAGAATAACGGCCACTGGTCTCCAGTCACGATGATCTCACCACTTTGTAGCTTAGCTTTCGTTCTGCATTTCATTAGTATTTAAGTCAAAGAAATATATGACACGCACTCAGAGTTAGACCAGTCGAGGCCGGCAGGACAAAGTAACGTGCTGTAGCACTCGAGCTTGCGCTAGGCTCGTATTCAGCCATTTCACGCATCACGTCAAATGTCCGTCGCACTATATTCACTTCCTGATGCAACCCAACGCATACCCGCCAAACCCGACACTTTGACCAGCGGACCCGATGCATCGGCCACATCGGACCCGACATTTTTCCCGTGCACTTGTCCTATCCGTGTCTTGTCTTGTCAGCTAGCCCCACTAGGTGCGTAGTTGATTATTTCGCACATTACTCACGTTGTAGCCAGCGCTATTACATGTTTTCCCATAGTCCGCAGCGCCTCGTGTTTATTTACATGTACATCGGACCCGAAATTCTTCGGCCGCTACTTTCGCCTATAGGGTTCCGGATTTCTACGTACTTATATATATATTGGTTTCCACATAGCATATTCATGATTCAAGTAGTAGGGAGCCGTTTTCCCGACACTTTGTGGTCAAACCCGATATTTTCATAGTTCTTAGTTGACATTGCGAATATTACCGCTCTTTCTATCCGAAACTCCTGTCATTTTTGTTAGTAAAAAATCCGCATACCGCTTGCTATACCTGACAATCATTTCCCTAACCCGACGCTAATTCGCTGAATCCGCACCCGAAACCCGCTAACCCACTAAACCCGAAAACATCGGCCGACACTTTAGCATCGGACTCGTAATTATATCTTCGGATTCTGTTTCTCGCGCTCGGACTTTTGACGGTTTATCGATTGACTAACTATAGACTTATTACAATAGCAAACCCCTTGGGTTGAACACACTTGTCTAGCAAGTATAGCAGACTAGGCTGTGCAAGACCACTACAACATTTTTATAGTGCTGACACTTACCTCATATAGTATCAAGCATTGTTGTATCTTTACAGCGCCTGTCCGTTCATGATGAAAACTGTGATTGACTTTCACATTGCGAGCAAGAGGTGGGACAAGATTCTGTCCCTTCGGAGTAATCCAGTCGAGTATGCTGCCTTTGAGACTTTTAGTATCATCGCCCCTTGCGCCAGATGCACCTTTGGTGAGCTAAGGATAGGTAAGATAAACAAATAACTTCGAAGACATATGAATAGAATGTGATACTTGTGAGCTCTGCAATGATGTCAACCTCATCCTCTCTGCTTTGCATCAAACACTCTTCTAGGCCCGCCACAGACTTGAGAAGTTCTTGAAAAACACGATGCTCGCGTCGTTCCCTTGGAATATACGTGCGATTAAATAGGCCCACATAACTCTCAGGAAAACATACTCAGCAGTAAAGTTTTCCTCTGGAATGTCGGCTAATTCTCCCATCTGTAGAATTCCGTTTGTGAGAAGGGCTTGGAAGTTACAAAGAGCGTGGACTGTCCGCCCGAAATGACGTCCATAGTGTACCAGTGGATCCGTCGCACTCCTGTATTATCATTGCAATCATTAGCAATCACTCCCCGAAAATATAAAGTCACTCACGGTCTTTTCCTGGGACCAAGTTGCAGGGCATCAATCTGTTTGCGACATTGGCCGCAGGATTTGTTGTCTTCGGACATCTGTATTGATTGCGAGGCAGGGTGAAAATCAGGTCCCACCATGACCGCAACTATAAATCCCATCAGCTGCAGTGTTTGGTGCTATTTGAGAGAGTGACTTCAATCTGCTTTTGGAATTCAAGTATTGCCAATGAAATAACCACTTACTGTTAATTACGTAGATAAATTTGATGGCAGTGCTTAACACCATGCAATGATAGCCGCCAAAGATGGCTGTTACATAGCAAGGGTACAGGCCATGTCTCAAGCGCTTCCTATCAATGTCTCGCGTCAACATTTATATTTTGAAACTGGCATTATCACTTACCAGACGGACAATATGATTTGTGAAGAGGAAAGTCGCGGTCATGATGTCCCAAGCAATATTCTATAAATCGCCTTCTTTATCGATGAGGAGTCGGATAAGCTTGGGAACAAGTATCGGGTGCGACTTCAGTAAAGTCTAATACTAATTAGCCATTAGTATGAGCACAGACACGTATTAGCTTACATAGTTCAACTGCATCGAGACATCTGGAAGGAGTGTGAACTTTTATAATTAAAAACAACAACCAAAGCTCGCGTACATTGAAGAAACTCTGTGATGGTCTTTACAATGTCCGCGAGACTTGCTGCAGACCAGAAGTACTGTCACCAAAAGCGAAGTCCCTGGGCCTTTCCTGCTTGAAACAAGATTGTGAATATAATGTGCTGTTCATATTGTCGAAGATACTCACAAGTAGTGTGGTCGTGGGGATACAAAACGGACGTGATCATGGTTGCACTATTCGAAGACGTCCATAGTATTCCGCTAGAGTCAGAAATCCATCAGTCTAGTTAACCACGCAATAAGATCACTGCAAACACACCTTTGAAACTGTTTAGATCAAGGCTTCTATTCGACACAACTCTCCCTTAGACAGACTGTTCGTGTTGCGCATGTTACTGCACGGGATGGGCATATCGTAGTAAGCGAACTAGAATAGGCTCTTAATTGCCCTCGTTGCATGTCGTTCTGGCAGTTAATCTGTGCCATTGGCAATAAGTTGGGTGGTGGAATGATATGAGACAAGGAGTATACCAACAGATTATCACGGGCAGAGAGAGCTGTAGCCTGGTACTAGTAGCAAGCTCCCAAATTATCGAGAGTCTCAGGCTTCTCGATCCATCCTTCCAGACTTCGCCTGTAGGCACATCACCTCTGCAAATCTATCTGCAAAAAGCACACCACTTTGAACTTGTGCCTTGATGGCACAGAGATCTGCGAAGGCAACAGAGAAGCCAAATACACCACTTAGATTGTATGCATAGGATGCCATGATGATTTTGAGTTCCTCGTCAGAAAAAGATAAAACCTCTGGTCGCCGCGCAAAGTGTTGAGCTGTCTTTTGAATCGCTCGTGTCCTGGGATTTGAAGACCCCTTCCCTTCTAAAGCCTTCTTCTGGAGCACAACAGTGACTTGCAACTCTCCATGTACTCTCTGGACATGAACTTTGACATCATTTAAGTTGTCTTGCGGAATTTGAAACCCTTTGTGCGAAGCTTGTGTTGCCCTACGAGACGTAGAAAGGTAAGGTGAAGCGAGGTCGCGGTCTGCCGTATTGGTGGAAGAACTCCAGAGGATGGGATAATGTTTGAGGAAATTGTCACGGAGGCGACGGCCCTCATCAACAAGGGCATCCGCCACGACTCTGGACTCGGAAGTTCAAGTTGCAGGTATCCTGTTTGGAGTTCATCGCCTATCTCATTGAGGAAGCATCCTAACAGATCCTAATGTACCAGTAAGTGTCCTGACATGTCTGGGCTCGTTGAACCTTTCTGAGTCGGATGACAATAGTGGTCACTATCATTGACAAGTCACCGACTCTGGCGGCTGGCCTGGGCAGCCTGAGAGTACCGTGACTGTCACTTTGACAGATCATCCTCTGAGTAAGTTATTGATATTAGTATTACTAGTACATCTGAATTCACACAACTTGAAAGTAGTTACTATGATCGCTAGCGGCCACGATATCATGATGGTCATTACAAAAGCCTCCACAGCAGATACCCTGTTCCGCACAACCAATCTAGTTTTCGTAGTCAAGGATAGCATCATCATCACTATCATAATCCTCGTTGCAGTCTTCATCTAAATCAGATTCCAAGGCCGAGTCAGACAGGAGGCCCTGATCTGGATCCAAATTAACTTCCTCCTCCTCAAGATCCTCAAAAATTGCACTAGTTGTGTCAGCATCCGAGTCTCTGTTAGTACTAGTATGCGTGTATGTGTGCCCGACTCCTAACCCCCACTGATACTGCATGAACATGTCGCGGTCTACAAAACTAAGCTGTCACGTCAGGATAGCTTTTTTAGTGGAGCTGATGGACGTACCAATTGATGTAATAGAATTTCCAGTCTAGCTGATCCTGAGCACAACGAGAAACACCTTTTCCATCCAAATGCCGCAGGTGTTGAGAGAATTGCGGAATGACATGGCAACATCTAAGGACGTCATTAGGATCAACAAACCCAAACACGTCCGGTTCTGCCATGGGAGGGAAGCAAACATGATCCAGAGATGGGCACCGGCTCGAGCCTTCATCCACGTATTGATACCAGCGCACCCACAGGAAGTCGATGTGATGCGAGTGATACCTGATAATGCCAGGACCAATATAAGTGACATTGACATGATAAACGCCAAGTACGTGAGCGTAGAGATAAGGGTGTTGTTTACTGGTGGCATTTGAGTCCTCACTGGTGTGGCCCAGGAGCATGATATTACAGTGTGATGTTGATGGATTAATGATGTCCTGCGCTCGGCAGACATCATATGTCATGTAGTTGAGACACATTAAGTTATGTCTGTACATGCGATCGGCCTTGATCAAAATTTGACCTTCTGAGTTTGCGTTTGTTGGGGTAGTACTACCTGGGACCGTAACAGCAGTGGAACTGTTAGTATGTGAAAGACCATCTTCCGTTGTTAAGGTATCCTTGATCTTAGCAAGGAGAAAGCGCTTCAGCTTAGGTAAAAAGTCCTGTCGCTCGAAATCAGCACCGTGTTGCATTCAAGCTATCTATGGCACTCACTTTGGTAGCAGGATCACCCAGGTGCATTTGGAGGAATAGCGGGATGTTTACGGGGTTATTTTGTGATTTCCCAATGTGGAAACGAGCTTCAGGCGACGAGGCAACTTCTTCATTGATGACCGCACTGTGTGGTGACTGGTTGTCACGAATGTGATGTATACGGGCCTCACGTCATTCGATGCTGCTTATCTGTTTCACGAAATCTTTTCGATCTGTTCGACAATACCTTGCTTTCGAGGTGCGGTGTTCTAGCTCTCCCTAGATTGCACAATAGATTATTTTGCTTGATCGACAATATGATCAAAAAAAGTTCTACTCACCGGTTCGGTGCTATACGAGTCTGTCGTGCCAAAGTTGCATATAGAGGTAGAATAATCACCCAGGGCGTGCAACTTGTACGTTTGTAGATTAAAAGTCTTTGGTTGCCGAGTTGTCTGAGATGTCGACGTTGATGCCTCTCCAGTGCCATGTTGAACAAGGTTTCACGACTGCTGGCGCTGGCGACGTTCTGCTTCCCTTTTTAATTCCTTAGTATTAAATGCTACACACGTATGTCTCTGGAAGTGACGAAGCTGCTTTCCGAGCGTAACGGTGGCAGTATCGAGGAGGTTAAGGGTCTCGTCGGTGTGCATACGCAGCTTTGCGAGAGCGTGCCAGCGTGCACATGTACAAAGCAGAGTCAACACATTTGTATTGTGTGGCTCTGGAAGGAGTGCATCAAATACAGGGATGGTGCACTGATTAGATAGGTATGGGTCACAGAAAATAGTTAAAAAGAATACAGAACATTACCTGGAGAAGGTCTTCAAAATCTTGAAAAGCCATCTTCTTCATTTCAGAAGCATCTGAAGCAAATTTCGAATAGTGTCGCAGCCAAAAGTAGGAGTGTGTCTGTAATTAAGTTATGTCCTCATCAGTCAGACAACCTTTGTTGAGTTTATTTAATAAAACATACCGACGATCAAGTTCATGCACTAATACATCACCTGGGCGAGCAGAACTGAGAATGTGTATCAGATGGACGAACAGTGCTTTCCAGACACCGAGTTCAAACTCATGCATGAGGTCTACGATTAACATGATGAATAAATTAAAGTTGAGGCATCCGAGCCTTTCTGAAAATGTGTTCTGAAAGATTGTGGTCAATATTCGGACGAATTCAACATCACGTAGACGTACAGAGGTTGGCACTAACAAATGCTCCTTCAATAGGTTTTCAACATGACTGCTGCGAACACCACAACCATGGTCATACACAAGTTCCCACGAGACCGTGACTTTACTTTTCCGGGCATTGTCGTCTATACGCATAAGGGTTTGGCGTTGTTTCAGGTGGGGCGACAAACCCAGATTGTGAACGCGAGATTTCGGGATGAGGCACCAAGGGCATGGACACCCACCAAGATTCCGTATTGTAGCCAATAGTGCCCTGACAATAGAATGGGCAGAATTTAGCTGACCTTCGAGCCATGGAATCCCACTCACTTTTCTGGATAGTCAGCAGAATACGTGAGGATCCAGGGGTAAAAGCGACATTCAATTCCGTCACAGCAGTGTATCACGATCCCATGTTTGTAGGCTTCTACAAACTCATCATCGAGCAGAATCTTCCATTGTGCATGATAAAGTTCCCTGTGGCAATGTGCGAGAAAGTCGGCACTAGGTCCTTTCCCACCGAAGTGCTTCGTAGTAAAATCCTTGAAACTATCTGGAAGCTTCAACAAAATGCATACGTGAGTACGAAAAAAATCAGAAAGAACATGGGCACATACATGGTTGAAGTAGGCGACATGACTACAAAGACGACAAGAAGGCTTGCACCTTCTATACTTAGACTCATTTCCGAAAAACATATAGCAGGGCCAGAGTTTGGAGTTACCAAAGGAGGTCAGATGGGTCGCATCTGACCAAAACATGAGAGCAACAACGACGCGCTCTAGATCACACCCAGGCTCTGGTGGGGACTCTTGAATTTCACGGTGCGCCTGAATGAATGCCTCCGAAGTATACAGTTCCCCATGAACACGAATGGGTCTTTCAGATTGTCCACGATTCCAGAGCAGTTCATAAGGTTGATAGTGGAATAGTTCATCGTGTTTTTCATTCGCAAGTGTCTCCTGAATGACAGATACAAGCGGTCGATGATGCAAATCGGTAGTGAGGTAGTCGTGGACACCTGGGCTTTCTGCACGACTGTGAATAGGAATCTTAATACTGATTGAGGTCTTCTTCCACCCAGCACCTTCAAAGGACATATTATGCGCCTCTGCATCTTCCGCACTAGATCCAAGTTGATGGTTGATTGAGTTCCAGCGTGTAGCACGGATATCTTCGGACCGAAAATCAGCATCACCGATTATCCGTAGTAGTTCCTTGAAGCTCTTTTGTGATTTTTGAATCCCCCTGTTCCAAAACCAATCACCAAGGAGAAATGACGACCTGTTCGGATATGGAAAGAATGTGTTTGGCGCTTCCGTGGTATCATGCTGTATTACACGAGCAGGCATGCTGAGATCCTGACTTTCCTGGTCTGAATGCGTTAAAGTGAGGTTTTCTAGTGTTGTAACCTCTTCTGGGTCGTGAGTAGGCAAGCGACTGCTATGATATTGACGCGAAAATCTGAATACATTAGGAAGTGTGCAAAAAAAACAAAGCATGCATGACAGCTGTGCACCTGCATCCGAAGTGGACGGGGGATCTGCGATTGGTGGGGAGGTTGGCTCGGCCATGGGTGGGGGTGGGGGTTGAGGAAGGACATCTCGAAATTGTGCAGGAAGACAACAATTGGTGCATCATGGGCGACGCTCAGCGAGCGACCGCGGATCGTCGACGTTGTTGGTTCCAGAGTCTTCAAGCAATACTTCTCCTGCTGGCGAAGTCGTAGTTTCTGCACTGTTGGAGGAGTAACCCCAGCTGGCTCATCACGTCTGTCTTCTCTGCATGGCCTTTTTCTTGCAGTCCATATCTCTTTAGCCTTCGCCAGAGCATTCGAAAGGTGCTTCTTCCGCTTTTTGCACATCCTCTGATGGTTTGCATATGCATTGAGTTGTGAAAAGCCTCTTCCGCAAGTGCAAACAGTCAAATATCCTGCCAGATTCACAGGAGACGACTCAGAAGACAGCGATGGTTCATCCATTTTGGGGTCTATAAAATTGAAAGGACAAGCAGTATCGCTGTAAGGTGTGATCTAAAGGGTTATCGGTTATTTGAGATCAGGAGTAGTAGGTAGTATCTGGATGATTCAGGACATACTGGGAAAATTGTCCACTGCCATGGGTCCGAACAGTGATACGAGTACTAGTAGTGATTAGCTCCAAATTTCAAAGTGTTCAAACTGCTCTGCACTCACCGAGTGCTAGTACACGTTGGCTTGTATCATGATGCAGCGGAGCACATTCTACTGAGTAGCAACATTGCAAGTTATGTTCAAGTTCAAGTTTATGTTTTGGTACGTACTGAGGTGACCCACCAAGCCCAAGAAGCACTCGCTTAGAGCTCAAGAAAACATTGAATATACAACATAAATGAACACCTATTTACTGGATATCTCAATTAGGAAATACACACAAAATAAGTACGCACATACGTTGTTGTGTTGAAAATAACACCTTAGTGTAGTTGAGCGACTGTACCTCGCGGCGATTGCTGAAGGCGCAGAATTACGAGAAGCTGGACCTAGTAGACTACTACTGACATTATAAAGCCTGAGAGTGTGTGGCCAGATGGTTCTTGAATCTGCTAGTATCATAATATGCCTCCTGATCGCGCACGGACTGGTGTTGCAGATATATTTCAACTAGAGCGTCAGCAAGCTAAGCTTGCAGCCCGAGCCTGCGACAGGAAGGATGCCGTCCTCGAACTAGATGATACCGGGGAAACGCTGTGCGTATGGCATTGGTATGTTAGCAACATATGTACAGGATTATATTTTACCTTGTTTTGAATCCAGGCCAGTGATGGACTCTGGAGAGCGTGTTGCCCCTTCTGACCTCGCAGCACATCGAAGATCTCATCAATTTTGAGGACCACATTGCCTATGTGCATTGATAGACGAGGATCCCAGTAGCCACTGTGAGGCAGCAATGGTTATGTTAACACAGGGAGCACATGCAGGAGAGGACGTAGCCTGTTGTGCATCAAGTAAATGTGGTTATATCGGTAAGTTGTCCTCAACCGTCTAGCAGTCGTTTGAACTTGTTAATGACAATGTGGATGACCCGTGTACATAGTGTTCATCAGGCAAATTCACAGTTCATCCGGGTTGTCCATTAAGTGCTATCCGAGATGCGGTGAGCTACATCGTGGGTAACCGTTAGTCATATGCGTCTGACATGAATGATATCACAGGCGCGGACGAGGCTAGGCCACGAGAAATCACATTTCTTAATGGGAATGGTACGTACACAAACAAGCTGTGATTTTGCACAGTAACTGATACCATATGTCCATAGACATCAAACTAGCGGATGTCATGACAAGGCGGCAGAACAGGACTTATGAAGTATTTGACAGGCTTCTAAAACTGGACTCCTTCACCCGACCTGGCCTTACAGAAGGCGAATTCCGTCATTTTCTCACACGGTGCAACGGTTGTGAGCTTATCATGACAAGGCGAATGTTCAAACTTCACAACTGTGTAGGAAGGGCGGAGACAGACACAGAGGTCACTGATCTAACTACAGAGGATAATGATCAGTAGAAATATCAACAGAGAGCAGGGATGTCCTAAATTCATAAATAACTTGTCTACAATCAAGGTAAAATTTAGAAAACGATTTGAGCCCAAGTATGTTTTGAATCACTCATCGTCGTAATCACGTACTACCGTCTAGAATGTATGGTGCGGTCTGTGGAATGCAATATGATAAAATATATATTATATCACTGGAGGAAAAGGACATAAACAAAGACTACCAAAACATATGTAGAGCTACTTTGGAGCCATTGTACATATGTTCAGTATCATACTGGTGGCGTGCTGTCCACAATGGTTCTGAACCTGACTCTCAAGATAGTTCTACATCTGAGTCATGTAACACGCTTAACACATCACTGTCCACACTATCAAATGCCATGCCTGCAAGGCCAGACACGCACAACACACCACGTGAAACACCAACCCCAGTGTCAGCTTTGCGAAGTTTTTGCACAGTAAGTTGGTCCATATGAGTATAGAGTTCGTGTTCAATCTTTATGCGCTCCAGACGTTTACGGACAAGTACGCATTCTGCCCGATGCTCCGAGCGTTGAGCGCTGATGAGGCAAACAGTGAGATTGCTGTCGCGAGTGGTCTCCCAGAATGGGGGAAGACATAGCACATCCATCTAGTTTATAGTTATCAATCGTGCCACATGATATCTAGACACTTGACAGTGGGCTACTTACAGATGGCTCTTGCAATAGAAGTTCCTTGGAGTGTGGAGAAGGATATGCATCCTTAGGTTGGGGGATGCTGCTACACCAGGTTGCACAATGATTAAAGGGATTGGTCTTGTTATCATCGGAATTGGCTACATGCATCATAGGGGACAGAGATGTAAGAGCAGGCTGCAGTGTAGAGGACATGGTTCAGTGATAATCTCCCATTGAATTCTATTGACTTGGTTCTGACTTATTTTCAATAGAAGTACTTCATCCAACAGATTATTCCGAAACTCACACACGCAACTCAAGTAGACCAGATATAGTTTTTGCGAAGTCTGGTCTGCTGTGCTAGGTATTGTGCATGTAAAACTTGAACTTGAGGCAGTATTTGTCTTGGAATGATGCATTGAACGTTGAACTCTCGTCCAGTATTTGTCAGATAGGCTTTCGAGCAAGAATTCCGGATTCAACTGTGGGTCTCCCCAGGAATGTCACAAGACCGCTGAGCACCGAGCGCTGAGTGAAATATCAAATCGCTGAATAGTCACTTCTTTAATCTCCACTCACGAGAATTCTCATTTGAGTAATGACTCCGAAACCATGAATACAACACTGAATCAATGTCTTGATGATTAACCGACTCGGTGACAGTAAGTACTGATAACTAATTCAACGCTTTCACGAATCAACTAATTTTGTAAAGATAATGCAGCCCAGTGTGTCATTGATCCACGAGTTTGCCTCATGTCTCTGAAGTTTCGACGTAATGGTCAGGCTGATTCATCTCCACCCCATTCAGTTGTCGGTGTTGGGTCGGTGCCATTCTAGAATCTGCTCGAGGCAAGATCTCCAAGTCAGCTGCGACGTAAAAACAAAATGAACCACACAAGAGTCTTAAAAGCTCATCAATTCAGGCCTACTAATCACTATCATTTGATCTGAAAATGTCCTTTCAAATTGGCCACCTCTACAACTTCCCAACAGCGAACAACGATGCGACTATATTTGACTGGTTTAGCCGTTCAGTATGTTCTCTACTCTCTGATGTGTTCTAGGCTAATTTACATGGATGATTCTAGCAACGTGTAGTTGAGACCCTCGAGGGGTCGTTCCTCAAAGTCGCCTATGTGCTACCTCTGGATAAGGCACCAGCATCTGCGCCGGTCCTGTCCTCAGAGCTCTTATATGAACCAGTGTACACGGTAAAATAGATCTCAATCTGCAAAAAATATTATTGATTTCCTCTGCAGGATATTCGAGGACAGGAGGATTCACTGGCAAGGGTTGTATTGAGGTCTAGATGATTTTTCCTTGCTCATGCTCATGTTTCACTAGCAGCATCCACAATTCAGCATCCCAAACAGTTGGAAACAGATTTGGGTCTATACGGACGATGACCTCATAACATGGCCAGTAATTCAAGTACATGCATCATATATCGCACCGGACACAAACTGACGACCTCTTGAATAGAAGGTCGCTGAGTCAGAACACAAGTTCTTCCAGCCGGAATCTATCCCCCCCCTCAATAATGTTCAGTCTAACGATGCTGTTGATGATGATTACTACTCTGTGATGAGTTCATTCAATGGGGATTGGACCGGCACAGAATTATTGGGATTTGGCACTATACCTTTGGGCTCTGCTACTAACCCCCCAGCTCATGCTGCAGTGAATATGGAGTTACTCCCCTTAGCTCCTCCTGCAGTAGATATCGAACCTGCGAATAGACCGGCATCCTCAGGCTTCTGGCACACCTTCCTTTTAAGGCCGAGAGAGAATATCACCCTGGGGAACCAGACCTTGCCGACCTTTGTGTTTTGCAACCCTGACGTCTTCGCGATGGGCATTGTGTTTAAAGGTGTATTCATGAAAGCTACCTTTCCTGCAGCAAGCATCTGCATTCAGGATGCCAGAATTCTCACCAGACAATACCTCAATCTTCACGGCCTAGCATCAGACCTGGAATCATTCCAGGGATCTTGCAAGGCTTATCTCGTCGAAATGACGACCATTGCCAGGCATGTCGGCCAGCCACCAGAACAAGGTAAACGTGCACATGAGTGACACGTGTCTTGATTTGCTTACATTTTGGCAGGACTTCAGTGTTGGATAACCAACAAGACTAAACCCTTGATTATGGGATGTGACCAGATGATGGAATCCATACATTTTTGCTCTGTTGTTCGGATGTCTCTAATGCAGACCAGATGATATACAAAGAACAGCTCCAATTAATCAAGTCGTTAAAGGATGTTGGGTTTCCCCTCGTCAATGACCTACAGAGAGCACACATGGGAGGGTTCTGCATGGGTCAGTATACCACTGAGAATATTGTACCATATATTCATAGCCTAACGGGCTTGATGTTGTGGGACGGTGAGGTGACATCAGTCAAATTCACGCGCTGTTCGGAAGGGGTATATATTTTTCTTTGAAAATATAGTATCACGGTATTGATTTCATGTCTTGCAGAAACTGTATCATTGCATGCCGATTCTGATCTTACTTTCCCTTCATATCTTGCAACTGATCAGGGGTTTCTACTGGTCGCCACTGGATTTATTCCTTGGGCAGTATGATAAAATCCCTGATCCATTGCTAGCTGCCATATGTGGGATAGTGCGTGACGTCTACAGTCGTTGAAAAACTGAATCTCATACATTTCCACAGTTTGTGATTTACTTCAGGCGGGGTTACCTGGACACCCACTAGGGCGAATCCAATACGAAGAAGTGGAGATAGAATCAGAGTCACAGCTATGTCTCCTCACAATCATCCGCCGGAATGGGTCCAGCGAAGCCCATGAACTGAATGCATGGATGAATACTCGGGATGGCCCGCGAGGCTGGCACCAAGACCTGTAAGTGAATTCTATTCAAATCTTTTTCCCACTTAGTCTGATGTGCGCGCAGCCAGAGTGCACTGGACATTGTAAATGGACAACGAGGTCCGCAAATTATCTGAAGGCTGCCAGGCTGCTGCCAAACGAGCTTGCGAAGTTTGCTATCAGTTTTTATTGTACATAGTCTCACTGTTCTTCCATGAAATCATGCTTTCGATTCAGGCATATGTTTGCTTCGCTACCTGTACTCATTGTCGTTGTTACTTGCATTACTATCGGAACAATTCAGTGATTATCCACGGCTATGACTGTGACTTTTCCAATTCAAGCATTCAGCTGTGGGACTGTTCAATGAAGGTTTGTAATATCTATTTATGTTGAGTCTGCAGCTGCTACCAAACTCTGTCATATACTGAGGCACCATGGAATTTTGGAATACCATCGGAAGAGTCCGGATTAAGACCCCAAACCTTGATAACAATCTGTTCAACATCATGATCTTCCTTGTTAAGTGCATCTGTTAATCATCATGGTTGACTGTTACCTCAGGATCACAGTGAGAACTGATTTTTATTCTAGTTCACATTCATTGTGCCTGTCATATGGCAGGGCCAGTAATCACCTACCACCAACTCTGCTAGTGGCAAGCCGTTCTCATTCATGGAGTTTCATGATTGGCGGAGACACGAGTTTGATCATGTGTATCTTTCAAGGAATGGTATGATCATGGTCAAGAGCAGCTGGTGCTTGGTGGAGATGATGAAGTCACCCTCATGGCAGAGCTGGCGAGTACTACTGCATTTTCTACATGCTCAAGTTAACCGTTCATCCCAGTGTCATCAGCTCACTAAAGGCGCACCTGGAGCAAGGGGCAATGATACTAAAAGTCTCAAAGGCAATGTTCTTGACTGCAGCCTGTGTTATTGATCCACGAGTTTGCCTCATGTCTCTGAAGTTTTGACTGTTTGCACTTGCGGAAGAGGCTTTTCACAACTCAATGCATATGCAAACCATCAGAGGATGTGTAAAAAGCAGAAGAAGCACCTTTCGAATGCTCTAGCGCAGGCCGAAGCTCATGGTCTGCCACGTGGACTTAGCCAAGGACATTCTCTTTGGCGATTGCATCTCAAATGCCATGGACCTTGAGTCGTCCTCTGTTCTCTGTTTCTAGTTGCTGGTCGCCCGTTCTACAACAAGCGTAAAGCGGCCTGTAATTCCTTAACTCGCTGGCACATTTGTAGACTCATTGAGGGAGAATGAACGTGGACAGACGGAATGACCGCCGGGCGAAGAGGACTGCCCATTCATCTCCTTACGCTCGCCCAACAAAACATAGCAAGCCGGTTCCAACGAAAAAATCAGTGAGCACATGGCCCATGTTATTGTCTTCTATCTGAAACATTGTCATCAGCACGATACATTTAACCACAGACAACGATTGGGGCTTGTAAGTATTGTGCCAGTAAAGATGACCCATATAAATACTTATTATTTATCCCAAGCTCCAAGATATTGCAGCTGGTGTGCTTTACTGTATGGATATGCTTGCTCGCATGCCGTATAAAAAACTCATTTGCTGCTTCTTATTGTGATAGTACACACATCTGAGGTGGTGCACGGCAAGCTTTCAGGCGTAAGCTGAGTTTTTGTCACGCTGTGCTTACCGTGCTCACGACCTCAAACAGAATAATGTGTTGATTGATAGCCAGGGGAAAGCGTGCCTCACTGACTTTGGTCTGTCCACCATATGTGGAGGCTTAGTACAACATGCTATATATATCAGATGCCCTGGAGCTATCCATTGGGCTGCTCAGGAGCTCATCATTGGCGCTGGTCAGCATTCCACCTTTGAAAGTGACATATATTCCTTTGGCAGTATTATGCCGCAGGTAGGCTTTGGTTCATATTACGGATGTCTGAAGTTAATGCGTGCCTATAAAGGTACTCTCTGGCGAACTTCCATGGTCAGAAGTAGCGGCCAAGCACCTTATCATCAAAAAACTTACTGATGGGAACATTCCAAGACGGCCCCCAAGTGTCTCTAAAAAGCACTGGGCTTTCATTTGAAGCTGCTGGTCGCCAAGTCCTCGCAACTCAGCTCATCCATCCTCTCGTCCATCTGCCTTACAAATCGACAATTTTCTGAATACCACTCAAACACATGGCAAGATAGATCGCCTTTACATTGTATGTCTAAGCTATGGAGCATTTCCGGTTTAATGAGCTTCTTAAGATTCAGTGGCATTGAGGAGGATGATCAAACTGAGGATCTGGTGCGCTCAGGTGCCTCGTCCTCCAGTAATGATGAGGACGAGGATTTGCAGGTTCAGGAACAGGAGGGGCCCTCTCATATTCCGGCTCGTCAAGTTCAACTTGATCGGAACTCTGCGCCTGAATTTGTGCTCCCTCTTCCTCCTGGTGATGTACTGCCAGGGCACGAGGTTTGTAGTCCATTAAGTATTGTCTGGTCTGGTAACTTTGATTCACGAAGAGTAGCCTTCCCAGGAACTAGTTTACCCACCTGTTTGGGATGCCCAACAACCAGGACCTTCCAATGGGGCATCCCAACCCGTCACTCCCACACGACAGCCTTTCTACAGCTTAAATACACCACCTCACCAAACCAATGTCCCCCGCTACTTGCAGCAAAGTCCATCACTTGCTAAGAACCTCGAGCCTGTCACTCGATTCCTTGTCGAAAAAGCAGGGCGGCCTCTTAACGAATTCGAGGCAGCTGGCATAGTGGACTACATTCAAAAGAACGTGCAAGGTACGAAATTCCTGCTCCCAGCACACTGTATAAGTATGTATTCATGCTCAAACAGCAGACAAGCCGAAACCCTTCTGATTCTCGACATCTCCGTCACGTGGATCTTCTCCTAACCTTGGGCTTGGGACATCAAATGGTGTATCAAGTGACACACGCGCTCTGAAAAAGACACTTTCACGCAATCCCAATGGCGTATTACGCTGGCAGGGTGCGGGTAGTGCACGCCCACAAAACCATTATCGATCGCCTGGGTTTGGATCTTGGCCTCAAGGCCCTTGTATTGAGCTATCTCCCATATGGACATGTTCTGCAACTGATGCAAAACATCGCCATGTGGGCAATGAAGCCGAGTCTTCAACTGCACAGAAGTCTGCACCCACATCGTCGATGTCTAGCATCAGTTTCCCAACCTCAGATTCTACTTCTCCCACCTGTTCTACACCTGCAATCAATGAGAAGATTCTAGTTCCACCAGTGTCTGCACCAACATTGGCTCCGGCGGCTGTTGTTACGCCAACTTTTATTTGTAGCACATCGAATATGACTCTCGCACCATAGACTCACAGCGTAATTCGACTAACATCAATTCTTTCTCTGGGGTACGTACCGTCTCTCTCTTCAACCCTTTCTCTGAGCACATTTCAAGGTATGCTGTAGGGCTGACTAAACGACTATTAATATTCCTAGGAAATTTGTCAGCTCCATCGAAGACGAGCATGCTATGTGTGCTGTCAGATCTTGAAGACCTTCACCGATGCTGCACTTCGTGAAGTTGTCGACACAATTTCCGCGCATACGAGCACATTGCTTGAAATCATCAACAACAACATCAAGGTTGACGCTTTCTTTTTTAAACTCTTTTCGTGGCTAACATGCATTTTGCACAGGGTAAACAATATATTTGAGCTGGAGAGCTCCTTGCTCCTCAGATGACGGTGCATTGTCTTGGGCTACCTGAAGGTCCAGAAGCTCGACATTCACAAGGTTTGTACTTCATTCTATCAAAATGATCGCAACTCACCGTCAGTATTTATAGCTGACCCCATCTGATCCTCTACGTTCGACGGCGTGAGGCAGTCCTGCTCACCCAGTAAGTGATGTGGCACTGTCGCATCCACGCAGCTCTCACCAGTACTGTATAGACCAGTCTCAACGACCCCAAATCTGGCAGTGTTTTAAATCATATACCTTCAAGTTTCTTGGTAGCTCTGATCTAACTTGGAACAGTCACGCTGACCTGCACCAAACTGGTTCGGTGCATGGATGACTAATGCTCTCCCATGAGCCTAATACCCTAGAAATCACTATGAAACCATTTCCCTCTACTCTAAAGCCAGAATGCAGCTCAGACAAATATTTCATTTCATCTTTTCAACGGAACTCGGATAGGCTGAATATTTTTGTATATTTAATTCTGCGATGAATTTTGCTTAGTCATCCTCAACAATGACTCAGGCTGAATCCCACGCATGTCAGGTGACTGTGAAAAATAGTTCTCGCATGGGTTACCCTGGAAAAACTTCCTCAAAACCCTAAATACACAGCTCGCGTCATTTCTACGGGTAACAATGTAACATCAGAACAAGGCACCAACCAACAAAAAATCTTGAATATTTCTTTTGCATAACATAATCAGCTTGTCACATGATCTTTGACAACATGAGACTAAGCTTTATGAATCCTAACAGTCAGGTGACCTATGACCTAACATCAAATTATGGCAAAGTCGTACCTTGAAATGACTAAGGACTAATGACACAATCATGATACAAATGACTCATGTAAATAGTTACTGGTACAGTCTGAATAAGCCCATTCCCTTTAGGAATGTGTGAAATAGTAGCACAGCCACCACCTTTTGTCTATATAAAGACCCCAATTTTTGCTCATAATAAATAATAGGCCCCATTTTGAAAAGCATAGACCTACGTGTGAAGTGTGATCAGTGTCAGCAACAGTGACGAGGGCTGTTAAGCAACTAACTGAGAGGTCATCGTGAACAACAGCGAGCAAGCTCTTTTTCTTTCTTTTGATTTTCTACTGGTAAAATTCTAGCTTTTTTTTCTTTATTTCTTTTTCTGTGTTTGTTTTTTTTTCTTTTCACTTCCTTTAAAGTTTAGGTGTTATTGTTTTGAATTTGTTTTGGGATTTTCGTGTTGTCTTTACGTCCATCTAAGCAAGAGGCTTAGTGGGGAGACTTCAGGAGTTGATAGTAACGCTTGACCTCACTCATCTGAGTAGTGATACTGAGCCAGGATCTTCCTTGTCTGCTAGACTTTAGTTGTTGAATAGGGGACTTGGTACTGAAACCAAGGACGTCCGTTCCTGATTCTGTTTAATACTCATCGTGAGTTCCTTGGCAGCAGGTTCAACAGTGAGCTAAGAGTTCTACTGAGCATTGATTAGTCCTGACCTTTGATTCTACCTGTTTGTGCTGAGGGGGTGATTGTTGTAACTTCGCACGACTTTCTGTAATAAGTTTATTACAAAAAGCATTGCTACTGACGGAAGGGTTTCTCCTATCATTCTGTTTGTTTTTCATCAATACCACACTGTAGGGCTGATCTTTTCTTTAAATCGCTGCCATACCGTTGGAGTGATTGCATTTCGGTTCTGACCTCACAGAAGTGCTTTTGTCTGAGCGTAGCTTGGGGAAGTGTAAACAGCCACCCACGAACAACCACGTTATCAGTCATTGGTATTTGTCTGAATCGCTGACCGTGGAGATATTTGTTTTTGTAGGTGTTTATCTATAGATCATTTATCTAAGAAGACAACGCAATCTTCTTCAGGTTTTTGTTCTCCATATGAGTAAAGCTAAAATATTGTTCTCGATGTTGTGACGGCAAATGCAAGATCAAACACCTTACTAGTATTACATCTTACTGAAGGAACTATGCCCCTTGGGAAGACGGAGGTATCGGCCAGGGGATGTAGTCGCAGGAGGTGCACCTTTATAGGCATGATGTGACATCGCTGACCATCTCATGTAAAGCTCTACCTTTCTTCCATGCATGACCTCTTTTCATTGTATATCATTCAACAAACTGAAGTGTGTGACTTTTCTAGATATGGCACAATCTAGGCCCCGGCAAGGGGGCCGAGGAACGAGTCCCCTGCTGCATGGTGAGCATAGATTTATGAATTCGTACCAGGGGCCAGGCTGACCACCAATCTACACCACCCCAGCTGTCGCCGTCTCCGAAGATAAGGACCAGGTTGGTTGTGGGAGGGAAAGGTTAATAAAGCGGGGTGGGGAAAGAAGCGGTTTCGACCTCGCGAAGGGTCTCATCAGGGGGCTTACCGCTACCCCAACCGCTTTACCTCTGTTATGTTGTTAGCTACGCTACTCCTAAGCCTTTTATGTAGAAAGGGATTCCGAGCACGGACCCTGCATGATGAGGGCCGGTCTTAACCCAATCTAAGGGGAGTGTATGCTGTTTGGGCGTAATCCTATCGCGATGAGGATTCCTCTCACCAGGTCCAGACTGCGGACCCCTGGGACGATAAGAAGCTGGCACGGCGTAAGATTTCTCTTATCGTCCTGCTCTTTCTCGCGTGCGTGACATACCCGCTTGTACAAATTTTTATGCCCTGGTGGTGATAGTAAGTTAAATTTCTACGACCTGATCATATAGCTAAAATGCACCCTAGCGGGATTCAACGAACCTGGAGAACTACAAGTGAAAATTCCGTCTATGGCGCTAGGATATCTGAACAATAATGAAGTGTAAGTAATCATCTATGTCATATATTGGCTTGAGCTTAGTTGCTGCTCAACAGCACAAAAGAGACCTTTGTTAATGGTTGGTTGCATATATATGAACCCACTAACAATTCAACACTTTCTGAAGTAGAAAGCCTATCTGACTCTGAGTGGCTCGATGTTGCCAGTGGCCATGAGTCTGATAGTGACTCGATCTATTCGTCCAGGGAGACAGATCAAGAACGCACATCTTCACGTTCATGGTCAAGATGTTCATAATTTTGCTATGGAAATTTCAGAGACAAAGACGTTGATGCCTGGCAAGGCTTAATTGAAGACAGTGCCGACGAGGAGCTAGTACCCAATACTGTCCGCCCATCCAGCTCTCATCCCTCTAACCGCTACCAAGTCATCCATCATGTGTGCAATCTCCCTGATCAGTGTTCCTTCGCACCAGCCTAATCGCCTTGTTGATCTCGTCATACTTCTTCCTCCCGGACGGATCTGCGTTCAGGTAAGGACTGTCCAAGTTAGCGAGTGCGTGTGGTGTTCGAACTAATTACACACCTTATGTTCCTCCTCCTGAAGCCCAGCACTGATGGCCAAATCATAATTATGATAATGTTCCCCATCTCCCCCTTCTTTGAAATCCGACAACTATTCTGTGGATGGACGATCAATGAGGAACAAGCCATTGTATCGACACTTACGGCTTTCTCTGGTCCCATTGATACTTCTACACCGTGATATGGATTGATATTGGGGTTTGGGATTATTGATGAGCACCATCTTGAAGGGCACTACTGATTACTGATTAGCTAAGGAATTTGAACTTTAAGTTTTCGCTGGAATGATACTAACACCTCATTCCAATCTATGGACGAGTTTGGTGGGCGCAACTTCTGCGCATTAGGTGAGTCTCCATAGTGCTTATTGCAATGCTCAGGCCTAACTCCATCATCGAGTTTGCAGAGGCTAAGGCTTAAGCTATGACACGTCAGACAGGCTATCATAGAATACATCCCCCTTCTCACCTCTACTTCGACAACGATATGAAAACACGTGTCTTGTGCTGTCCCCTCCAAGTCAGGATGACTATGGCTCTGCTGTTGCGCCTGTCGCAGACTCTGGAATGATAGGTACAGGTGATGAGGTCATCATTTAAGGTGTGATTTTTCAGCAAGCGCTGACGGGTGACTTGGACTTGGACTTAGTAGTAGTACTGGTAGTACTAGTACTACGTGTACCCCATTGGAGGTTTTTTTTTCACGGCCCGTTACCTTTGGTTCCCAAGTTGGTGTCAAGAATGTTTTCAAGTACGGTTGTTCTGCGTCTTCTTCGTTCTTATCTACACGCTGACTGTCATGCGACAGCTTAGGGCAGCTCTCCATACAAACATGTTAAAGAAATCTACAGGACGTCCACTTTTGCGTGGTCACCGACCGCATCGCTCCCCCTTATTGCGACTGGCTCGGTTGCTGGCGCACTCGACGAGTCTTTTTGAGTATGCAGACATGCTCAGTACTCAGGGTTTGGTGAAGGAGGCTGTTGCCTTCTTGAAGTTAATGCCGGCAGATTACATAGGGTCTGCATTGAACTGTGCAGGAATCAGGGAGCGTTTATTGATTGCTTCTGGAGAGCATAAGGTGACCCCAGCTGCTCCTGCAGCAGGCACCAGCCGTGCTGCCATTCAATCGGACCTTACGTCTACTATTCCCCCCGCATCATTTGGCTATGCCAGCTACCCGCCACCTGTCCCAGCTCAGACATATGCGCCTGTTCAATCCATCTCTCAGCCATCCTACAATCCATATGCTGTACCTGCCGCTGCCAGGCCGATCCACCCCACTTCAGTTCCACAGTCAGGCCAACACCAACATTTGCCACCGTCCTGTGGTCCTATACCTTCTGCACCACCGAAATGCATGCCAAACGGTGGCTGGAATGATGCTCCCGTTGTGACCAACAATCGTCGTGCCTCATCTTCACTGAATCTTCAGAAGCCCCTGGCTATAGTGTCTCCCTTCTCCAATGCTCCTTCTCCCAGAATTGTGTCCCCTCCTGCACTTGGCTCCCCACATGCGGGTGGACATGGTCAGAACGCTCCTCTTCCCCCTCCGCCACGACCAACAAGTGTGCAAAGTCGGGTGGCACAGTGGATGATGCACCCACCACCTCCCTCCGGGCCTCCTGCTCACCCACAGGGCATGCAACCACCCTCAAATTGGTTGATGTCTCCCACTCAACAGCACGCTCCTCTTCCTTCTGTTCCTGGTCCATACTCCCCGTCCATGCAGACCGCTCAGTTGCAGCCTCCTGGGCCGTATGCGCATGCTACTCCTCCACCTGGTCCTCTACGTGGCCCTGGACAGCCACTCGGCCCACCTGGACCATATGCAGCACCTCCACCAGGACAGGCTGGTCCTCTGGCACCGCCATCAGGTCCCTATGCACTTTCTTCCAGCCAAGCTCAGCAACCACCACCAGGTCCATACGCACTTCCTCCTGGCCAAGTCCAGCAGCAGCAGCCCCGTGGAATTCCTCAGGGTCCACTGCGAGTGCCTCCCGCACCACATCCGCTTGCCAGTCTACCTCCTCAGCAGGGACCTCCTGGAGTTGCATCAGCCAGAGGTGCCAGCAACACACAGCCTCCATGTTCTCGACAAGGTCCACCGCCACCAAAATATCGTACATCTTCTCAATGATGCAGCAGACACATAGTTGATTATTAATTTCTAGCCCCTGGAGACCAGTGTAGAGACTCGCGCGTCTCAATGCCGAATATCCGGCCTTTAACCATACATTCCTATATGATACAGCTCTAATCCTAAGGACCAATCTCGCGCGCGCCTTATCCGTACTCGCGCACACTTAGGCGCGCCTTACCTGCGCACATGCTATGCGCGCTTCGCGCGCCTCCTCCTAGGTCTTCGCGCTATTGTCCGTCCATTCGTCCTATGTCCTTACTGATTCGCTGGTGCGTTATTCCTATCTTGTCCATTGAACTAATGAAATATTCGGTCCGACGTCCGCGCTACATATAGAAAGTCTATTTAAACTTAGTTATAATTAGAGTTGATATGGTTACTCGGTTCGGGAGCGCGCCGCTTAGCGTAATCTCCATTCTTAAATACAGAAGGGTTTCCTTTGGTTCTGGTACTTACTTTCCCCTTATCTTTGTGTACTGGAAAAGTGTATAGATCACCTCCTCACTAGTTATCTGATCTGATTCTCCTGTCAATCATCCATCTGTGCATTCACTCCTCAATAGGATCTTTCCTTTAACACTCAAGGCGCGCTTTCGCATCGTGCGTGCGCATTCTCGAACCTCCCGCTCACGCGCGCGTTATCTTCTCGCACCTGTTAGCGCCCACCTAGCTCATAGAGTTTCCCTCCACTTTTATTTTGAGGAACTTCTCTCAGTGGTTGTCCTTTGGGTCGAGTCGTTGTCTCGTATCCCGGTCTTGCTGTTGAGCACCCTTTTGTTTTAAGTGTTTTCACATATAGTCAAGATTCCTCATCTACAACTGGAGCCCACCACGAGGGACACTTCTGAGATAGAAGGTCGGCGCCTCAGACCCAACAGTCGCCGCATAGCCAGAGAAGAAGCCATTGCTGCATTCGACAGAGCGGTAGAATCCATTGTACCAGGACCCTTATTCATTCAACACACGCGCGGTCGTTCGCACAATATATCAGAACCACCGCGACCAGATCCAGCGCTCTTCGCGCGCGCGCCTAGACAACTGATATCGCCAGTCACGCCCTCGCCTGAAGAATCCATCAAGGAAGAGTCGTCCGACGGCTTCGAAGCAATAGATAACCCAAGAAGCCAACTTCCCGGAGCATTCCTCCACACGCCCAATCAACCTCCTTTTAATACTTCTAACCTGTCAGCGCTAAGCACGCTAACCGAGCTTGACAACTCTAGCGACACTCCACCTAATGCGCCAGTAGTCCCCGCGCGCGAGAACGTGCTTCCTACAACGGGAATACCGAAGATCAAGCAAGAAGCCTTAGAAACCCCACGCGCGCCATTTTCAATTCCAGGCGGTACCGTTATAACAAACCTTCCTTTCGCGTACACGTGCCAAGCACCTGTCAGTCACAAGATCCCCGCGCCTGCAATTTCCCAACCGCCTGTCATGTCCACAGTAAGAACCAGAATGCCTGTCCGTGGAACAACGGACGCGCCTAAATTTGATGGCACAACCGACAACCTCGCCGACTTTATCGACCTATACGAACAGCTCGTTGACGACGTAGGTCTACAAGGTCTCGATCGCATCAAGGGTATCATCCGCTACCTTGAGCGCAATGACCGAGAACTATGGGGCAGAATGCCAGAGGTGCAAGTAAGCGATTACAACGCATTCATGAAAGAAGTCAAGGTAATGTATCCCAGATGGGATGGCAAAAGGCGCTACACGCTTTTGGATCTACAAGCCATCGCGCACGAATACGCGAACAAGACGATGCCCTCGTACCAGGAGTTAAGCAACTACCTTCGCGCCTTCAAGAAAGTCATGCAACCGCTATTGGCAGAAGATCGCATTGGTAAAGCCGAGCGCAATCGCATATTCATGGAAGGGATTCCCAAGGATACTCAGGCGCTAATACGCACGCGCCTCATGATTAAATTTCCTGATCACTACCCGCAGGATCCATACCCGTTCATGGACGTCTTTACAGCTGGACATTTCGTTCTGCCCGCGAATGCGCCTGCAGCAAGCGCGACGCCTAGCGCGCCTACAGCAGTGTCATTCACTAACCTAGTCACAGCTACCACGTCAGCGCAATTGCCCGCGCAAGGTATGGTAACCAAGCGCGAATATAAGCGCGACGCGCCTACGTTCAATGACTGCGCCTTTTGCGGCAGTCTCGAACATTACTACCCTCGTTGCGTGGAGAAACAAAGGTATATTGACGTGGGTAAATGTAAGGTTAGCAAAGAGACGCGCAAGCTTGTTTTGCCAAATGGCGATTGGATTCCAGGCCGAGGATTACTCAAGGAACGTCTAGATCGACATCACACAAGTCGCACGACACCGGATACGACCGCTAGTACAGGCGTGACAGCGGGACTATTCTATCGCGCGTCCGACGAGATCGACGCAGTAATTGAAGTAGGCTCATCTGCGTTCGTGCACACAGTTGCGCAAACGGAACTCGATGAGGACGATGAGACGGTGGATCTCATGACTGAAGCGATAGCCTATGTAGCTGCAAGGCGCGACCAGAAGCGCAATGCCAAAGGTAAAAATGTATGCTTCGATGGTGTAGAAATACCCAGTGAAACGCGCGTGCGTCCGAGACCTGCATCTAGGCAAGCCACGGTAGAGGAGGAGATAATCTCTCCCGAAATACGGGCTTCGTCTGACAAAGGTAAAGAAAAAGAGGTAGCGAAAGTAGCGCCGTTAAGCGCGCCAATAAGCGCGCCAACAAGCGCCAAGGCGCCTCCTAAGGGCGCCTCGCCCTCATCGTCAACACCATCATCGTCCACGCCAGTATCATCGTCATCGTCATCCCCATCTCAATCTTCAGCATTGCCACCATCGTCGTCATCAACACCAACCCAAGCACCAGCACAGTCATCATCATATCGTTATGCATTTGCGCTCGAAGACAAGGAGGCCGACAAACACGTTGTCGAGCGCCTCCTCGATTCCAATCTCAATATCCCAGTAAGGGAATTATTAGCTGTATCTCCCGATGTTCGCCAACATTTCCACGAACTTACAACCAAGAAGTGCATCACAGTAGGCGCAGTATCGGTGCACGAATTATCAGGGCATCCCGTGACCGACCAATGGCTAAAGTAATATGAGGATGTGCGCATGCGAAGCGACGATGGTAAAATTGTTGCGGATCACTTCGCGCCCCTGCGCTGTATTCGCGCTAAGACATTGGAAGGGCGCACTCTCACCTGCATCTTAGATCAAGGCGCAGAAGTAGTAGTCATGCCAAGGGAAGTATGGAAAGAGCTCAGCATACCGCTCAGGTCGGACCATAGCCTCAATATGGAATCGGTGAACACGTCACACGACACGACACTAGGAGTCATAGAGAACGTCCCGCTTGATTTTGGCGCAGGACCCTTATACTTCCAAGTCCAGGTCATCGAGCGCGCGACCTTTGAAGTTTTACTAGGGCGCCCATTCTTTAAGCTTACCTCGTGTCGCACATTTGATCTGCCCGACGGAGAGCAGGATCTCATACTAACTGATCCTAATGCGTGCAAAGAACTGCGCATTCCAACCCTACCTTGGGTCAAGCGACAGCTCGCAAGAGACGCGAAGTGCGCGAGTCACGCGCACTCGCACGCGCTCAAGGAGGAGGAACAGGGTTTTTAAGTATCGATGATCTGCAGCATTCGCGGGGAGAAGCCCATACGCATTCGTCTTCCCAAGTATTTTCCTTATTGCACCAAGTTTCGCATTCTCGCATCATGCCTAATGCGCCGCGGATAGCGCGTCCCATTCTTTGCTCTTAAGGAGCAACAACGCATTGCCTTTAGTTTCTACGCATCAATTTTCTTCATCCTCTATTCTGCAATATTCAGCGCGTTACGCGCATCTAACATCCACGCAGACCGTTATAGATAAGGCGACTATCGACGCCTTTAATTCCTTTTATTATTATGATCCTGTACTTCATGCGCTGGTCTATAAACCAGTCACAAAGAAAGTGCGCATGGTACCTACCACTATGCCCGCAGAGTATAGGGTAGTGCGCCAATTGCCAGATGATCTGTTAGCAGGATTACCCGACTTACCCACCCATCCCCCAGAATTCACGCTGGGCGCACGCTTTACGCAGGCGCGCGCAGATAAACTAGACCTTGACCCAGCAAATTGGCTATGGCCAGAAGAACTCAAGTTAGTGCATTGGCTCGTGCGCGTTCACGAACTTGCATTTGCATGGGACGCCTCCGAGGGCGGGCGCCTCAACGAGACCTACTTCCCGCCATACAAGATTCCTACGGTTCCGCACACGCCATGGTCTCAGCGCAATATTCCGATCCCGCCAGCCACCTTAGATGAAGTAGTGCGCATCATCAAGGAGAAGATCTTGTCGGGAGTATATGAACCATCAACGGCCGCGTATCGCTCGCGCTGGTTTTGCGTAGTAAAGAAAAATGGAAAATCCTTGCGCCTAGTTCACGACTTGCAGCCGCTCAATGCGGTAACAATTCGCGATGCGTCGCTTCCGCCGTTTGTTGAACTTCTCGCAGAAGCGTTCGCTGGTTACGCGGTGTACACAATATTGGACTTATATTCAGGTTATGACCAGCGCGCGCTTCACGTAGACTCGCGCGACTTGACGACCTTTGGAACGCCTTTGGGTCCTCACTGGCTAACCACTCTTCCTCAAGGACATGCTAATGCTGTACAGGTTTACCAAGGCGATACCGTGTTTATCCTGCAACATGAGATTCCAGAATTCACGTCGCCATTCGTGGATGATGTTCCGATCAAATCAGTGCGAACGCGCTATCAGCGTGAAGACGGTTCATATGAGACAATACCCGAAAATGCAGGAATCCGGCGCTTCATCTGGGAGCATTGCATCGTTGTCAATCGCATCCTACAGCGCCTAGAGAACGTAGGCGCAACTGTATCCGCATCAAAGTTTGTTCTAGCTGCGCCTATGGCAATCATCGTTGGACACAAATGCACGTTTGAAGGGCGCGTACCAGAAGAATCCAAGGTACAGAAGATTCGCGACTGGCCAGAACCCACCAATCAGTTGCAAGTGCACAGATTTTTGGGAACTTGCGGCATCCTGCGCATATTCATTCGCGATTTCTCGCGCATCGTGCGCCCGCTAATTAACCTCACCAGGAAAGACGCGTCATTTATATTTGGACCTGAACAGCGCAAAGCCATGCAGACCCTCAAGGACTCAATTCTAGAATCGGCCGCGCTAAGGCGCATCGACTATGATAGTGAGCGCGAAGTCATTCTAGCAGTCGATACTTCCAATATCGCTGTTGGATTCATCTTGCTGCAGATAGGCGAAGACGGAAAGCGCTATCCAAATCGATTTGGCTCAATCGCGCTAAACGATGTTGAAAGGCGCTACTCTCAAGCGAAGCTAGAACTCTTTGGACTCTTCCGCGCGTTGTGTGCAGTACGCGCATACATCTTTGGGGTAAAGAATCTGACGGTGGAGGTAGACGCGAAGTATATCAAAGGTATGATCAATAATCCGGACTTGCAGCCTAACGCGACCATCAACCGATGGATCGTGGGTATCCTTTTATTTTCGTTCAAACTCGTTCATGTATCCGCGCAAAAGCACAAAGGCATTGATGGCCTCTCAAGGAGACCAGTCGCCGAGGAAGATCCCATAGAGGACGATAATCATGAGGATTGGATTGATCACGCATACTCGTTCGCTATCGCGCTTTTGAACGATCGCACGCATCGTATAGCAGGTGGCTCGGGTGATATACGCCACGAAGCACATCGCACATGTTTCATCTCGCAGAGCACGTGCGTATACTTTGATGTCGCGCAGACGGAAGAACCAGAACCAGATATCCCGCGCTCGGACGCGGCGCGCGCGCAAGACGCGCTGATGGCCACTATAGAACAGTTTCTTACCATGCGCGAAAGACCCACTGACGTTTCAGATGAAGAATTCGAGAATTTTGTGAACAACGCGGCGCGTTATTTCGTCCTGGAAGGTAACCTATGGCGCAGAGCATCGCACGGCAAACATCAACTTGTGTTGCCTCCAAACAAGCGCTATCGCGTTCTCAAGGAGGCGCATGACACTTAGGGCACAAGGGTATCTATACCGTCAGCGCGCGCCTACGACTACGCTTTTGGTGGCCGCGCATCATCAAAGACATCAAATGGTATGGACAAATGTGTCACGAATGCCAAGTTCGCCAAACGAGGAGGCTGCATATTCCTCCAATCGTCCCCATACCAGGAGGTCTATTTCGCAAAGCGCACATCGACACGATGAAGATGCCCAGAGCGGGCGGATATGAATACCTCGTGCAAGCGCAATGCGCGCTAATGTCGTATCCGGAATGGCGCATGCTGCGCAAAGAAAATACTAACGCGCTAACCGCTTTTATTTTCGAGGAGCTCTTGTGTAGGTGGGGCCCGATCACAGAGATAGTGATGGACAACGCGCCCGCATACAGGCTCGCAGTAGACGAACTCACGCGCAAATACGGGATTCACCCAATCCGCATCTCGCCATATAATTCTCAGGCAAACGGTATAGTCGAAAGACGACACCGCGATGTCCGGGAGGCCATCATTAAAAGCTGTGACGGAGATGATTCTCGCTGGTATCAGGTAGTTCATTCAGTTTTCTGGGCCGAGCGCGTCACCATCCATAAAGCGATGGGTTTATCGCCCTATTTCATGATGCATGGCGTCGAGCCAATATTTCCCTTTGATCTTGCAGAAGCGACGTTCCTCGCGCCCTTACCAAGCCGAGGCGCGTTCACCACTACTGACCTTATAGCATGGCGCGCGCGCCAATTGCAGAAGTGCGTAGAGGATATTAACACGATTAGGGATAAAGTAGTCGCGGCACGCTACAAGTCCATACGCGATTTTGAGAGACGCTTCCGCGCGTCTATCAAATCACACGACTTCGAACCCGGCACCTTAGTATTGGTACGCAACTCGAAAGTCGAATACGAACTGAGCAAGAAGACGAAGCCATGCTATTTGGGACCTATGATCGTAGTGCGTTGCACGAAGGGAGGCTCATATATGTTGGCCGAGTTGGACAGTGCAATCTCAAAACTCCGGTTCGCCGCGTTTCGCATCATCCCTTACTACCCGCGTAGTGAGGAGCGAGTATCGGTAACCCAAATGACTGGAGTAGACGACGAGAGCATAGACGAACTAGAAGCGTATGAAACCGTAGAACCCAAAGAAGATGAGCCCGAGCACGCGCAAGACGATTAGCGCGCGCGACCATATTCCCCACCCCGCGCATCACTCAATCATATTCACGCAAACGCGCATTCCTCAAAAATATAAAAACAAAAACACCAGATAATACGAAGAACACAAAAATATTCCATTAAGTACATACTCTCAGTTTTACCCCGGGTTTCGTCCAGTGATATCACTCATCTCATTTGTTCATATAACGCGCATTGCCTGCACATAAACCACACAGACTCTAGAATATATCAAACACACCAAGAAACACGCTAATACCCCGCAAGTACATACTGATCACTACCTTAATTGTATAGCGCGCGCATAATCACCTCATTAGACTTTCACTTTCTAACGCGCGCGCGGCGCAACAAGGCAGGCATAGATGATGGAAGGCGCGCGAAGAAGACAAGACGGGCGCGCACCCCGCAGAAAATTCAGTAAAGTCCATCGCTTTACCTTGATCTCGTCGTGCGCTTGTCACTTACTTACATACTTATAATTTTAATTTCTTAAGCCCAGTGAATCAGATGAGGACATGGACATGGACATGGACATGGACAAGACAACACAGGATATATTGTACAGGCGCATTGGCGCTCAGAAGGAGTACACAGGCGCATTGGCGCTTAGGAGACAAGGAAAACAAAAGAGAGGTGCATCTACTTAAGGGAGTCATTGATCTGCCTCTCCAATTCAGCCCACATGTTGGACATAGCGAAAAACTTGTTGGAATAGTTGAGGAGGTCCGCCTGTTGGGCGCGCGCATACTGGCGCATCTGGAGAGTGGAAGTGCGCAAGTGTGCATTTTCCTCCTTCAAACGTGCGGCTTCCGCGCGCGCCTCTTTCAACTCCACCGCTGGATCCTTGAACTTGTCCTTTCCCTTAGGCGCAGAACCAGATGCCAAAGGACCAACGGCGCGCACAGGAATATCGCACGAGGCGCGCACGACCTTCTCCTCCACAGAGCGCTCTCCAACAATCTCCACATCCATCTCAGACTCCTCGGATTCTTCTTCATCCTCAACCGCAATAGAGGAAGTGGTCTCCTTTGCAGACTCAGCAATGGGGCACTTAGGCATCGGTTTGCGCGGGCACGCCTTAGGCGCATCAGTAATGTTGCGCTTAGCTAAATCCACAGCAGTCAGTGGCACGCGCCAACAATAGACAAGAGGGGCGACTTACAGAAAGTGCAAGCGCGCTTGGACACATCACAAGGAGGGCACCGGCGACCAGGCGCGCGCCTCCACAGTCTATGTCCTTGGCAATGCAGGCGCCACAGCGCCGCGCCTTGACCACAGACAGGCGCCCGACGCACGGCTAGCGCAACCAAACATGTTAATAGAGTGGCGCGCCAACAGGAAACAGAAGGCGCACCTTCTTGCTGGCATCAGTACCAGACACGTCAGTGGCGCGCGCCTCGACTTCAGATGCGCCAGTGGCGCACGCAGCTTGCATGGGAGGCGCCTGTGGAACAGACGCAATCGCCTTCGCCTTCCAGTCCTTCACGACCGCCTCAATCTCCTTACAACTCTTCCACCCCTGCTTCAACAACTCCGTGCTCTTGTCGTCCATCTCCAGCGCCACCGCCAACACACCCGCACGCGTGGAACAACCGTTCAAGGTGGCCTAGGAATGTCAGGTTACAATAGATCTAGACATGTAAGCGCACTCACCAGTACAGAGTACCACTTGCGCAACCACATTTCTTAATCCTCGAGGAGTTCCGGCTTGAGTTCAGGCGCGGACATCACACATCCTTCCAGGGAGACTAAGATGGAAGCCCAAGCGGTGAAGAGGCGGTCGGTATCGGATTCCGCGCTAGCGTCGCC
Organism: Suillus tomentosus; assembly: GCA_016647685.1. Lineage (NCBI taxonomy): Eukaryota > Fungi > Basidiomycota > Agaricomycetes > Boletales > Suillaceae > Suillus > Suillus tomentosus. Next base: position 97,347 of record JABBWJ010000062.1, on the reverse strand, counting down.
CATAGGCGCATCCTCAGGTGGCCCTTGCGCCACTGGAACAGGCTCAGGAGAAGGAGTGGAGTTCAACATAGCAACATTGAAAGTAGGCATGATGAAAGATTGATAACAAAGAAGTCAAGAGATCACGAGAACGCGTCCATCTTCTTATCAACATCTCCTCCGATTACATCATCGATGCTCGCGATCATCAAAGGACGGCCCTACTCTCGCGATCACCTGATCCCTGTCTATCACCACCTCTTTAAGTCCAAGATCCCGCGCTATAGCACTGAGTGGGGACACTCAGAATGTAAGTCCCCAGGAGATGTAGAGACTCGCGCGTCTCAATGCCAAATATCCGGCCTTTAACCATAACCATACATTCCTATATGATACAGCTCTAATCCTAAGGACCAATCTCGCGCGCCTTATCCGTACTCGCACGCACTTAGGCGCGCCTTACCTGTGCACGTGCTATGCGCGCTTCGCGCGCCTCCTCCTAGGTCTTCGCGCTATTGTCTGTCCATTCGTCCTATGTCCTTACTGATTCGCTGGTGCGTTATTCCTATCTTGTCCATTGAACTAATGAAATCTTCGGTCCGGCGTCCGCGCTACATATAGAAAGTCTATTTAAACTTAGTTATAATTAGAGTTGATATGGTTACTCAGTTCGGGAGCGCGCTCGGAAGCACGCCGCTTAGCGTAATCTCCATTCTTGAATACAGAAGGGTTTCCTTTGGTTCTGGTACTTACTTTCCCCTTATCTTTGTGTACTGGAAAAGTGTATAGATCACCTCCTCACTAGTTATCTGATCTGATTCTCCTGTCAATCATCCATCTGTGCATTCACTCCTCAATAGGATCTTTCCTTTAACACTCAAGGCGCGCCTTCGCATCGTGCATGTGCATTCTCGAACCTCCCGCTCACGCGCGCATCTCGTGCGCCTTCGCGCGCGTTATCTTCTCGCACCTGTTAGCGCCCGCCTAGCTCATAGAGTTTCCCTCCACTTTTATTTTGAGGAACTTCTCTCAGTGGTTGTCCTTTGGGTCGAGTCGTTGTCTCGTATCCCGGTCTTGCTGTTGAGCACCCTTTTGTTTTAAGTGTTTTCATGTATAGTCAAGATTCCTCATCTACACCAGGCTCATATCCACAAGTCTGCATTACCCATCTTCAATATCATTAACGAGCAACTCACACGGATGAAGCAGACGACGCAAGTACGTGATTGTCTTCTGTGATTGAAGCTCTTCTTTGACAATCTTCCATAGCCCCAACAAAGACGAATGGCCGATGACCTTGAGCACCAGATCCATTCTCAATTTGATGCTTTGAACTGTGAAACATTATCCAAGCCTGTGGTTGACCAGTTGCTTGTTTTGGCCAGAGGTACATGTTTCCAATCAATATGCTTGGGCAATCCTGATTCAAGGGTCGCTTGACAGCCATGGAGGCACATGACCGAGATGCCGCATTGTCTATACATGTCGACCTTCTCACTTGTGGCTCGCAGACAGACGACATTGGCTTGTGGATGTCGGCGATCAAGCAGCTCATTATTCACATGTAAAAGTCTGTTACGAGTCGGCTTGAAATGTGTTGTTTTACTATCCACAGGACTATTTAGATTGACGGTGTCGGAAATTGTTGATTCAGTAATGTTAAGTTTCCTGAGTGTTAGTGGTGATAAGTGGTATAGGTAACTCCGAGCTGGATGGTTTCTTATCCTTTTGCACTGAAACTTGTGAACATTGCCCTTGCAAGTTGGAACCAAATCATCCGACATGCAACTGAGGCTTGGGCCAGATGCTGCAGTACGTCAGATAAGTTGTGCCTTTAAATCGGATGACTGTACGGCAGATAACCAGATATTATTGACTGTGAGTTCAATGTTCCACTCTGAACGTTGACTTCTGAGCCCCACTTGCTGTGCACCCTCTGTTACTTGTGATGTTCTAGCTGATAACACAGTCCGACCACCGACTGTTTCTGAAAACTGGAAATAGGGGAAATGCATCTTAATCAAAGATGACATTGACAGTGTCAATTTGGTGCTGGCCTGATAATTACTTATAATGTATTATTTAGTCCGGTTATTACTTGACTAGTTGGCAAAGACTTGATCATGTTCTGTCAACCTGACACTCGCATGACAACCAGTTATAATTGATTATCAAGTCTGACTATTATTCAACTGGTTGACATAGACTTGATCATCCTCTATCAGTCCAGCACTTCCCTAGCAATACATTATCGTATATTATCTAGGCTGACCAACACTTTGCTTACTGACTAAGATTTATCAACTCCGCCTAGTCATACCACCGACTCCCCAATTTCCTGATGGAGATGGTGAGGTAAGCAGTAAAAGATCTGCAGTCATTGTATCTTAGCCATCTTATCTTCTTAGATAGTATTATCAATACCAATGATTCATTTGGAAATATAGCTAGTAGCACAGAACACCATGAACTAAGAGGAATCTCTTGTTATGTGTAGAGTAGGGATCAAGTATAGAGTAGAGTAGAGAATCATAATGTCAGCATGGGTTTGTGGATTAAGTAAATCTTGGTCTGTTCATAAGTTATACATTGTTTAGTTGACACAGAGAATACTATGTTCATAGATCTTGTTGTTAGCGATGGAGATTTGGTCATGGTCCTCATCAGTGAATTCAAGTTGATCTCCATTGTATTCGATACCATGAATACGAGCTGAAAGATTATCTTTCAGTCATGGAATGAAATCCTGGGTATGCTAAGTCAAAATATAATAACTTTAAGAGTTTTAAAGGCACACCACAATCGCTTCATCCTCAAACTGATCACCAAGCCACTTGGTAAGATCATGTGAGGTCCTTGCATACTTGGAGATGTGGTAGACCGGTAGTGATTGGATGGTGATGTATGTTCATGTGGATGGCACTGTGATCCATTATTGATCAATGCTGATGGTGCCTTGACAATCTTCCCCAACAGTTGTTCCCTAGTCTTGATCTGCATCATGCTTGAGACTGTGTTCTTTTTGCCTTTCAGGGTTTTTGCATCAGCAAAATCAACAATGGCTTAAATTATCTTTTTTGAAGTTCTTTCACAATGTAAGCCGAAAAAAGAGCCCAGTTCTCAAAAGATGGTTCAAGGCCACTTGTTTTCTTGAATTGACTTGCACTGACTTGTCATGTGTTGTACAAGATGAAAAAACTCGCACAAAGGCAAAAGCATCTGAAATTGGAATGTCATAAAAATTGTTCAAAAGTGACTGCAGGAGATCCACAGAACAGACCAAGAGGTAATCAAGCCAGACAAAAAGTGCATAAATATTGTTAAAAGCTGTTGTAGAAGGAGTAAAATGTGGTGTAAGAGGTAGCAAACCATGACATAAAATGGGCACAAGAAGCCGCATGATACAAGGGGGGAAATGCATTGCAATTTTGCTAATAAATCTGAAAGAAAAACACAGAAATCAGTAAGATGACTGAAATTTAAACAAATATCAAGCGCAAATTACCAGATGTCTTCACGGTCACCCATCTCATCATCTGAGTTGATGCTAGTGTATTTTTCAACACAGGGCTTTCTCAGGTGCTTGTATGCCATAGATGCTGTCAGTTGGATTGCCTCCAGGCCCTTCTTTTGTGCTGCATGAATAAATGCAGTGGTTTTCGAGCCCCACTTGACGACTGAAAATGCCATGTGCTCAGTTGATGTCTCCTTGCCAGTGACCTTGTTGAGTGTCTTTGGTGTCTTGAAACAGGTTTTCATGATGTGGCTGGGACATCGGTGTCTTCCAAATGGTCAATGTGAATGATACTATCTCTAATAAGATCAAGTGCATGTTTGAGCTTGAAAAACCTGTCAGCACATTGAAACAGGCACAAGAAATAATCACACCAAGACAGCACATAGTCCCAGAGCTCCAGCAATGCCGCTCTGAGCAAGACAATCAGTATTGAGAGCAGGAACATCAGCATGTCCAAGAATACAAGATATGTCGCAAATTTCTGAAATCGATTGTAATCAGTATCAATTGATATAACATTACAATGACATTTGAACCTTCATGTGAGCTCTATAGCGGGGTTTCAACTCGTTACAACACGCTTACAATCCGATTGATATCCTTCAAGTTCCCCTTTACCATGTTCTCAAGTATTTCCCTCATCTTTCTGTTTAAACTGTCCCTATACATATATATTACATCTTAGTCCACAGTATGGGCCCCGAATGCACGAAATTTTGCGATCTGTGTCAACAGGACCTCAAACAGCATGGTTGGACCACTCATCGCAAGGCCTGTGAGAAGAAGGCTGAGAAACAGCGCCAGAATCGACTTGTCGTGGAATCCATTCAAAGGGAAGATTCAGATGCAGCAGCAGGTACACATGAGTTTAACTCATTTGTCTGCTTTTTTCTACTTAAATTCACTCATAGGTTCTTCGAGACGTCCACGTGCAAGCATCGTCAATGATCATACCAATAAAGTCATGGGAAAGACGCGTAAGTATTTTATTTACATATTTTTGTTATCATTCTCACATTGAAACAGGACAGCACGATGTCTCACCAGCTTGGAATGAGATGGATGACAACATGGGGCACATTGGTAAGTCTTCGTTTGATTTGTTATAATATATTTACAAATTACTGGTCACAGATCCTTTTCCTGATACCGACATCCCTGAACGTGCTGAGACTATGTTCCAGCTTGACGACATTAGGTGCGAGTACCACCCAAGCAGTGGGATCCCACCTGAGGTCCACACTTTTCACACTTTCAAACGGTGTCCAACGCCATCGACACCCTCTGTCCCACCTGACAAGCAGCCCTGGACTCCATTCAAATCGCGACTGGAGTTCGAACTTGCTGAACTTGCCCTGGAGGCTTGCTTGAACAATGAGCAGACTGATCGGCTCATAAAACTTTGCAACCGGTGCACTTCCCGACAGGAGAAGTTCACGTTCCAGACTCACAAGGACATCCGCGACAGATGGGACACTACTTCACATCGTATTACGGGGGTTGTTTTCTTTTTCTCTCTCTGACTTCTGACTTCTGACATTTCTCAAGTTTAGTTTACTCAAGATGTAATTTCAGTACCGTATGACGGTACCGTGCGAGAGTTCAAGCTGCACTATCGTAATCTCTGGGAGTGGGCTACCAACCTCCTTCGTGATCCTCAGCTTTTTCCACACATGATATTTGATGCGCAGCGCTTCTCGAAGTTTGATGGCAAGACATTCGTAAATTTCTTAGATGAACCTTACACTGCTGAAGCTTTTTGGAACATTCAAGTATGTAATATTGCTGTAGATATCTCGGTCACCTTCATTATTTGATGTATTGTTTTCCCTCATAGTCTCAGCTACCAGAGGGCGCCAAACCCCTGGCTTTTATTCTGTACACCAACAAAACTAAGTTGTCCTCGTTTGGTACTGCAAGAGGTTACCCTGTTGTCGCACGTCTTGCAAATCTTCCCACTGACATTTGTAATGGTGAAGGTATAGGTGGCGGGTACATTGTTGGGTGGCTTCCGATTGTATGGAATATGTTGTTAGTTGTCAACACTGATTGTACTTCTAGGTGAAGGAGGAAAAGGACCACACTGGCAAGCCGAGCTGGGTCAATTTCAAGAACACCGTTTGGCACGAGGCATTCTTGAAGATTCTCTCTCTGCTAGCATCAAAATCTAGCACAGGTCAATGGTTTGAATGCCTTGACAGCATTCAACGCTGGTTCTTTCCTCCGATCTTATTTCTATCGGCCAATTATGAGGAACAGTGAGTGTATTTGACTTGCATCATTATCTGTGCGTGTTACTAACGAGTTACTTGTTTTTGAATTATTAGATGTGTTATGTCATTGACTTGAGGGATTAAATCCCTGTGGCCATGCCCAGTTTGTCTCGTCCCCCATGATGACCTTCTAGATACTTTGAAGACCTATCCTAGTTGAACTTCCAATCAGTCGCAGAATGTCTTGCGGGCTGCACGGGACAAGGATACCACTGAAGAGAGAGACAACTCACTCAAACAAATCACTAGTCTTGGGAGAGAAAAAGTAGCTCAGATGGACCACAAGTAAGTCGATGACTTGCAATTGAATGACCTCTTTTCAATTTTTGTGTTAGTTACAAGGTGTTTCCACGCTGGCGAAATCTGAAGCATCTAGCGCAAGTCATGAGCATTTCCTTTACTGATGGTAGCGTGTATGAAGCCATTTCAAAGGCATGTTTTCTAGTCTAAGATTTATAGATTCTTATTAGCGAGTTGAGTCTGATGGTCATTCTCTTAGATGGTGATCTTCGCTGCACATGCCATCGTGACTGAGGATGAGTGTCCACTCGGGTACCTCTTACTTCGTTGTATTCGACTTTTCCTTGAAGTCGATATGTATGCGGCGCTCGAGGTTCACACGACCGATACTATCCATGCAGGCCGGCATGTGGTTCAAGCATTCTCAACCTATCTACAGGTGCATTTTCTTGACTTTTCCCTGAAAATCGTTCATTAATGAATCTTATTATAATAGCAATACATAACTAAAACAGCCGACGAGAGCGACAAGAACTGGAACTTCCCCAAGCTGCACATGAGTGTGCATATCTTCGACAACATCGAAGCTAAAGGTGTTACAAGTAACTACAACACGAAGCCAAATGAGAAGATGCATGGGTCACTGAAAGAATCATATTTAATGCGCACTAACTTCAGGGACATCGCACCACAGGTAACACATTTTATTCTCAATATCATTGATTCGTTAATCTTAGACTGATGCTACAATATGTACAGATTCTTTGCATCAATCATTGGCAAGTGATCGCCGAGAGCATTTGCTGGAACATATCCGACTTCGATAAGTATCAATCGCAAAATGTCGACTATGTACTGGACGAAGACGAGTCTTTGGTGGATGATTTAGTTATTTCGAATGACTCGCCTCATGTGAAGCTTGGATCCAGACAAGCTCCACAGACCTTTGAATCTCTTGAGAACGCTCACAAAAGTGACAGCGCATTTACTAACTTTCATATCAAGCTCAATGAGTTTTTGACTAACTTTTTATTAGCCATTCAACTCCCTCTACCAGGTGGAAAGCGGGTCCAACTCAAAACAAATGACAAGGTATGGTTGTTGTTCCATTTGGCTCATGTACTGACATAAAGGGACAGATCACTGAGTGCCATTTCTTGAAAGTTAACTACGAGTCATTGGTAGATTGGCGCCAACACACCGACTACCTTCAATGCAATCCCAAGTTCTTTGGTGCTTCACGCTTCGATTGTGCGTTCATCCAGACGACCGACACGATCATATTTGGTCGCCTGCTCTTTGTTTTCAAATGTACACTGGACAATACAGTCCTCTCCCTCGCCCTTATTCACCCATTTGATGCTCCCACTGGCATGCACATCCGAAAGGACAAGCATCTCAACATCTTTTGTGTTCGAGAAAAACTCTGCACGCAGGCCAAGTTTTTCTCAGTAAGGGCGATTATCCGTGGAGCTCTCCTAGTGCCAGATGGTGGCAATGATTTCCTTGTCGTCGATACTGTCGACACTGACATGTTCCTTCATGTGAAGGCACTGCATCTCGAAGCAGGGCATATTGTACGCGTTTGACGCCACAGCTTGTCTTCCCCCCTTGTAAACGGTATGTCTGCTTACCAGTATTATCTTCACTCGTTGGTCTCACTAACGGTCTACTTCTGTCTTTCATGCATCCCAGGCAAGTACAATATCATGACTGCGTCCGGACACCTGTATTCCGCAAACTCTGCCTCAAGATATAACACATTTTCCTCGCCACTGACTTCCTTCATTGCATGAACACCTTCAAGACTTTATATATTATGCCTACGCCTTCTACATGTACCATCGCCCCCGATCAATATCTACTTTTTGTTAGTTCGAAGTCAACATGTCAAACAAACCCTGAGCGGATAGGTCTGCCCCAACTCGTGGAATCCTCAAGGTATACCGCCACTGATCCGATCAACTTTAGGTATGTAATACTTCTATTGAGCTAGTTTTTCTCCATTTTCCGCTTACTGTAGAATCATAGCGGTTTGCAAGCATTCATCGACGGAAAACAGACCAAGCAGACTCCTCAGGTCCTAACTAATCATCTGCCAGGCACCAAATCTGTGTGTTTCGCTTTCTGATGTGCATGTACTATTCAGGTTCACCATTCTAAAGTTTATATCTTGCAAGGGAGGCGATGACTGGTCTAATACTAAGTAAGTCGTGCCACTATCTAATATCAACATGTGCCCTTCAGTCATGCCCTTATTTACGTGCTGCACAGCAGTTTGCCGCTATTACTTCAACGTCGAGCCACCATAATTGTCACTCCTCAAGACATAATATCAAATAGTGAGGTAGGCAGCGTGTCAAATCATATATAAGGTGTGTCACACCATTTTCTCCTTCGCTGTCTTGCCACTGAACATCTAGTAGAACAATGTCTCGTCTCTCAGCGCATATATTGGACAGCAACTCGGACGATGACTTTGATGAGGGTGACATCGATTGAGTCTCTATTCCAGGGCCCAATGCCTCCAAGGGAGAAGTCATGGAGGTACGTAGCAATTGATGATCATCTGAACTATGTACAACTTGATACGTTCTAGGCACTCAAAGCACTGCAGCTCGAAGTACAGTGTCTGCAGGAAGAAAACCGTGCGCTTAAGGAGAAGAACAAGATTCTACTTGCCGAGAAGCCCAAACGGAAATGCCGTGTAGAAGCACCTGACGAACTCGTTGCTCATGAGCAGACCATCTCACTGTACACTCATAAATATGGCATGACAGTGGAGATGTTTCCAGACAATGAACTACTCACCAAGAAGCCCCCGGATTCACCTACACCCTTCAATAGCCATGACCGTTACAGGACTGCTTCAACTCAGGAATCGGCCTTTCTAGACGAACTCTATACTCATTTCCTAGAACACGTCCATCGAGCCATGCAGAGCGTATACTTCAAAGACCTTGTACATCACACGTTTTTTTTTTCATTCTAACTATCATCTGATATATTCTAACTGTTGTAGGTAAACAAGTGCATCAGCGATGCTCGTTCTAACGAGATCAAAAAACTGCGTGGTGTTGCTGGGGATATATTTGACCTTCCTCCCAAGTACTTCGCCAATCCTAGCTATGACAGAGCCGGTGTTGTCGAAATTCAAAAGATGCTTGGAGTGTCTGGCAAGACACAGGCTTATAAAATCTTTCTGCCTCTTTTGTTCCCAGGTTTGCAAGAAGACACGACCCTCAAGACTGTTTTCGGCAATTGGGCGCTTTTCGCTAAGGTGTGCTATCATCTGCTGCTCATATAATTGTTCTGTCGTGTATGCTACTTATTTTGGTCTATCTAGATTCTGAGACCCTCGCTGCATGGTGTCACCTCGCTTCATCAAGAGCCTTGCGGTGGATCGAAGACTAATGCTCGCAAATGGAGCTTTCAACAGGTCACTCCAGGGTCCATCGCATGGGCGGCAATTATTGTAAGTTGTATATATTGCATTGATTGTCTACTAATGTTTCAACATAGGCAATCTTTCTGCTCTCGCCCGACACGGAGTTTCCTGGTCCAGGAGTGGGGAAATCATCAACTATCAATTACAAAGATCTGTTCTTTCAATATAAGAAGATGCTCATTATGAAGTGGGACACAAGACACATCAAGAATATTGTGGCCAGTATCGACAACCATGTCTTTGGTGCCGCAAAGTTGTCCACCTTGAATCCGGCTGGTGGTGAAGACTTTTCCGATGAGATCAATCGTGCTATGCTCGCACTTGACATGGCGTTGGACAGTGAGGCAGATGAGGTTCCACCAGCCTTATCAGCGCTTTCATCAGCACCAGTCTCTGAATCAGCACCATCTGGACCTGAAGGTCCATATCTCGATGGAGATCTTGTCATCCAACCTGCAGAAGAAGGGTCAGTGTCTCGAGCTGCTGCTCATGTCAAAGCAGCAGACGAAGCCGATATAGACGAAGTCAGTGGTGAGATAGGCAGGGGCCAAGGGAAGGCAAAGACTAGGGGGAAGAAGGCAGCAGCAACTCAGAGTAACATTCATCATGGTTGTTCCCGAAAAAATTGTTAGACAATAGTTACAGTTTGTGATCCTTACTTGTTGCTGTTTATGCATTGCTTGAATTCATGAAAATATCTCAATTGTTAGGAGGGCGTTGACGCAATGAATTCAGATTTAACCAATGCTTACATAACAATGAGATTGCAAAAAAATTCAAAGACTTTAATTGTATAGCAACCACGTTACAACAGTTCTAATACAACGTCGTCAACTGTAATGACAGTTACAGTTGTAACATCACTTGTCCCACCATGGCCACTTGCCACTGCATACTCAAACAGTTCCATCTTACCAGAGGCATTTGACTGGGTCATTTATTGGTAAGTGAACATCAGTTTAAAATTCTAAGCCAACTCATCACTCACATTCTGCATAATGGTAGCATCTGTCCCACCATTATGGCCACTTGCCGACAACGCATACTCGAACAGTTCCATCTTATCACCAGAGAGGCATTTGACCGGGTCATCAGTGAGTGGTTCATTTTCAAGTCCAAGCCAACTTGTTGCTCACATAATTCCTGGACCACATGCATGTCCGTCCTGCCATGGTCACTTGCCGTCACGTACTTGAACAGTTCCATCTTACAAGAGAGGCATTTGACTGGGTCATTGGTGAGTGTCAGTCCATTTTTAAAGTCCAAGCCAACTCATCGCTCACATTCTGCATGCACGTTCTGATTACAGTCCCAACATGGCCACTTGCTGCGTACTCTAACATTTCCACCTTACCAGAGAGACATTTGACTAGGTCATTGGTGAGTAGTCCATTCAAGTCCAAGCCAACTCATCGCTCACATTCCGCATGCATGTCCGTCCCACCATGGCCACTTGCTGCATGCTCAAACAGTTCTCTACTCCTCAACTCCACTCTCATTTCGTCACACCCGCCCACCACTCCCTTCTTAGCAGCAACTCGTGTCTCGTTTCAGGTCATTACTCGGATCTTTCCCCCAAAACACTCGACGCATCACTTTCAACTGCAGAATTTTATTCAAAGTTCCTGTTCCATGAGCTGCTATGGCCCACCCTCCCTCATGGCTCACCTTGGACTCTTTCATGCAAGGTCTAAACAATGTTTCTGGTTGGAAAACCCTTCGGGGTTTTCAGCCCAAATAGTACCATTTCTTTCCTGCTACGAAAAACTAACAGTCTCAACGCATAGACTGCATGCATTATGTGTGTCCTACCATAATGGCCACTTGCCATGTAGTCGAACAGTATTATTATAAATTATTATTTGTATATTAGTATTGAAATATTAGAATTACAAATATTGAATTAAAACTGACAAATAAACATTACAATTGACTGGTTTACATTGCAACTGTCCGTTGCGGCTCCCAGCCAAACCCGCTCATTACAATGACTAAGATGGATTGCCACATGTTGCAACAGCAATTGCCATCACGATTGCAACCGTGATTACAAATTGATTACAATCACGACTCTGCCATTGTAAGCGCTTTCAATTTATGTTTGGTCTTTGAACGTTGAAATGCCTTAAAAGGCATTGAAGCCCAAATTAGGAATTTGCAACATAGATGAGCAGTGGCGAGAAGCTCTCAAACAAAGGTGGAGCGGAAGGTTTCTTTTTTGTCGATTTCATCAGGGTTAGGATACAGAAATGCATAATGATGAAGAAAGAGGGTTGCAAGCTCCTTTGCCGACATATCTTTGTTTGAGATGCAGAAATCGATCATGATTGCAAGTGCTATAGGACCAAAGTTGCTGTGCCATTCACTCACACATTGGGTGACATGAAATAAAAATTTGTTTGAGTATTATTTAATAAAATGAAACAAAGACCTACAATGCCAAAAACTGAACTGGACATCACAACCTGGTATTTGATGTCTGGATAGATGACCTTGAATATTTCATGGCAAGCATGAAGAAGGTTTGCATCAGAGATTGCCCAAATGTCTTCCTGTGCACCTAGCCAGAGAAAAATAGTTGGTAAAAAGACACAGGCCCACTTGCTATTTTCATGGCAACCAGGAGGGAGGTCAGTGTTCAGGTAGGTTGAGTGTGCCTTCAATATGGCCTCCACCCAACTACTGTCCTCCTTTACTACTGTTGATGGTGAGAGTTCCTTTGCAGTTTTAACCTTTTTTGAAGGAGGGACCTTGCTGGATGTGGTAGCAACTGATGTCTACCTCAAAATTAGCAGTGAAAACACGAAAAAGGGGGAAATACCAAAGGTGTGGTGCATGGAGTTTTCTCTACTGTCATATCCTGCGTTCTGGACCCGGACTTATCACACACATCATTTCCAGATGTCCGGATCCGGCTGACGTCTATCTATGTCCGGATCCAACCCGTGTCTAACTTCCGTGCCTTATCCCTTTGTACCCTACTCCAGTTAGACTATAAATCATTTTCCGTACCTCGTTTCATTTCCGCCTTTATTTTCCGATAGACTAGTGTTTGACTTTTCTATACGCTCCATCCACAGCCTCACATAGCTTTGGACTGCGCGTCTCATTTCTCTGATAAGTCCTTAGTAGTATATAAACCCTGTAGAATCTTTTTACTTCCTTAGTTTGAATATTATCTTAGACTCTGCTCATTCTCTCCTCCATCTGACTTGAGTTCTCTCTCGTCATCCTCTGCTCGTCTTAGGATTGATTCCTCAAGACTTGTCACCTCCACCTCTACCTCTGGTAGTCCTCCGCTGTTTCCTTTTTAGTTCGGACATCGTCCGGATTAAATTTATCTCTTGTTCCTGAACGTCCGCTGGATTTCACGCACATCGGATATCAGACTCCGGACATCACCCGACGCCCTCTGGACATTGTCCGGTGACCTTCGGACATCGTTTGACAGCCTTCAGAAGTTAGGGGCATGTACTCAGGTAAGGGGTGCAGCGCACGAGCTGAAGCCAAGCCCTTCGGATTTGATTCTTCAGCACGTTCTTAAATCTACCTTCACTTCCGCTTTGACTGACGGCTTCACAACTATTTCCTCAAATCTGTCAATCTCCATAGTACCTGAATCCTTGTCTGAGCTATCTAAAGGTTTGATGATGTCCAATGGCAACATCAAGTCACTACTCTCGGATAGTTTGGTGATGGGATCATGGAGCATCTTCCTCTTTGTTTCAGACACGGATTGATTCTGCCTTTGAGCTAGAGGTGGTGGCACCAGGTCAGGATCTGTTTCCTCTGCAAGTGCAACAACAGACTTAGAAGACATCAGTACAAGGACAGTGTGCTCAACCATTGGCGCACCTTCATGGATACTTTCCCCTTTGTAGTTAGTACAACATCATGCTCAAGTGAGTCATCAAGATCCTCATTTCCAAATGTTCCTACCAGCACTGAAACTTTGGTGGATGGTGGATTCAGGTAAGAATTTAAAGAGGTAGCTGCACTTGCAACAGATTTTTGAGACTTTGAAAAAATGGTAGAAGGTGGAGGCTGGGCACTCATAATTGAATCAGACTGAGAGGCAGTTGAACTAGCTAACTTCTGTGGAACTGCTGTCCTCCAGTTCTGGATAGGGCCACCTAAACTTGACTTTGTCCTTGTTTTCCAGGAATCAATAATATATCTTCTCATTGCACTACTGATGCAACTTGTCACATAAGTTGTTTTGGAGCTGGAGAATGACTATGTTTTGTGTGTCTACAACATGGCAGAAGATGACGAAGAGAGGAACTCCTATGATTGTGAGTACACAAGTTCAGCAGTTACACCCCCTCTAACAAGTTCACATGTGATAAGGCGACAAATGAGAGAGAGAGCAGGAAGGTGTGGTCACATCAAGATGAATGAACCTCAATGAAGAGATTACAGAAGAATGTCCAGGTCGTCCAACATATAGTGGGCATCGTGTATCTAGATAAGATAAAGCCTTAGTTTGTGATGGGAGGTCTATCTTCCCAGAATGCTGAAGAAGAGCAGCTGTAGGTTTTGTTCTGTGCATGAGATGTGTATCACAGCAATCATCATCGCCATCAATGGAGGTTGTGCCTATCATAGGTAAAGTGAATAATGGCAAACAGGGGATACAAAGTGCTGGAACAATGGCTCGAGGCTTAATATAGACTTACACAAAGACAGGAAAAATTCAGTAACAACTGCCCCCCCTCAAAGAAAACACATTCACAGGGGGGCACTTGTGTCTCTAAGAAGACGAGCAACACAGCAAAGATGAGCAGTGCCACACAGGCAGCCAAGATCAGACCTGCTGCCACTGTGTTGGGAATGCAGGGCACTGTCAACTGTCTGACAAATGTCTTCAAAAAATTCGTTCAGGGCCTCAATGAGAAGGGGGGCATGGGCATGCAGCTTCTGCTGCCACCTCCACCTGGGCCTGTGAACAGCCAGGACTTGGTGGCGCGTGCCATATACCTATTGCAAACAAAGGATGCAGACATGCCTCCTGAGCAGTGCACTGTACTGATAATGGTCCTTGGTGAGAAGAACAACGAGCGCTTCCTGGAGTTCTATGTCTCCCTCACAGATAAAGCAACCAGGTGTCCATTCATTGAGAAGCTGATCACAGATGCGATGGTGCCTTGAGAATCTTTCTAAGTCCCCATTATCGTTGCACACCATGTTGCCCTGTTCTTTTACTGCTCACTTTCATTTTCATGTATGTACAATACCATGACTGTCACAATAGAATGAATTTGGAGGCTACATGTAGTACTAGGACTGAATTATTTGAAAGCAAAAGCATCTTCACCTGCAGCATCATCAACAATGTCCTCATCAACATCTTCATCAACAGCGTCCTCATCCACGTCCCCCTCATCCTCGCCATCCTCATCCATATCTTCATCAAGGTCAACGCCATCAAACGCATGTTCTACAAAGATGCACTGATAGTCAGCCCACATTGCAGATGTGATGTGATCCCACATCACAGAACCTTGACGAAATTTGAGTTTGTCGTCTTCTTCAACAGTGGCAATATCATCTTCTTCAACATTTCTACTAAAATGTCCACCCCGCCAATCTTCGTTGTCGTTGTCATTGGTGGGGGACTCAGCAGGCTCATATTCACGGATGAAGTTGTGAACCACGCACAGTGCAGCAGGAATCCGAGCTTGGATATCCATGGCATGCGCGGGTGACAGCAACAAGATCTGAAAACAATGTTCCAAAATGCCAAAGATACGCTCGACAATGTTTCACGCCAATGCGTGTCATATATTAAACAATTCCTCTTTATTTGCAGGCCTGTGGGGCTTAGCATAAGTTTGAAACATGCCCAGAATCAAATAAGAACTTACCTGGTGTTTGTGCATCCTCATTCAGTGAGGTGGTAACGCACACCTTGATGTAGAAACAACAATACTGCAAGGAACAAACAATGCTCCTGGCTGTATCTGTAAATGTTGAAGGTCGTGCATTGCCTAGTCTGCTATGCTTGAGATGACAAGCGTGTTCGACCCTAAAGGGGAAGCGAGTGCAGCAAGGATCTAGAGGTATGCGCCAAAGCAAAGCATGAGAAAGCGCAGGTGTGCGCAAGGCACGGGAACACGCGCGTGTATTGCGCGATGTGCAGGAAAGCGCGTGCGCGTATGCGGAAATAAGAGAGACTAAACTTAAGTGATGATATGATACAAGGTAAGAGAAGAGAGATGTGAAGTGTAAACAAATAGATTTCTACTGCGAGTTTCTAGGTAGTAAGTGGGTGGAAAGTAACTAAAGTAAGGTGAAAAGTAAGGGGAAAAGTCAAGTTCCTCTTGGTGTATGTACTGCTGGCACTTATATAGCGTGCCTAAGCGCTGTCATGCGGAGCCGAAGCGCTACCGAGTAGGTATGTAAAGATATATATGAGTGAGAGTCCATGATAAAAATAGAGGTGGAATGATATGCAAATAAGGGAAATGAAATATACACACTAGAGAGCTTGGTGGACAGTGGATGGATGCTTCTGGATGGCTGGCGCTATAGGGCGCTCAAGCGTGGGAACGCGCGCGCGTATACATCATGAAGTGCGGGAATGGTGCGTGCATGGTGCGCGTTGCACGGGAAAGCTGCACCTCATATAGGGATAGCTGCAGATAGCACACAGAATGGTGCTGCAAGTTCATGCTATATACTCCCTAGTGAAAAGTGCCATATCATACCATGAGAGGCATGAGTCTCTACATCGGTATGGTACAAGTAGGCCAGGACGCAGTGGATAACCTGCGTCTGTGAGAAAATACTTGCGCAGGGGGACTTGGAAGTCATTCGCACAAGCATCTTCATAAACACGTGCATCCATCGTGGATCCTTCCCAGCCAGTGAGCATGTAAGTGAATTTAAGGTCGAAGTTGCACGCAAAGAGACAATTTTGCGACAGGAATCCCTTGCGATTGCGATACACAGCACGTCCAGCAGTGCGAGGAGTCGCATGAATGTGGCTCCCATCAAGCGCCCCAATAGCGCCTTTAAAAAAAGGCCACCACTTGGGGTTTCTGCGAATCTTACAAGGGACAGAGCTATCGGGAAACTGGACATATGTCGAATAGAATGGTTCGGAGGACAGAGCAAAGAGGATCTTGCAGAAATACCTGCACTAGAATCAGATATTGCATTGCATCCTAGATATAAATATGATGTACTTAGAAATAGTTTCGTTCGAATGTTGGAATCGCTCCCCGATGTGTCTGAGTGATAGGCCAGTTATGGAAGTGTAAATAAAAATAGCAACTTGTTCCTCGAGTGAGATGAATTTAGAGTCTGAGTGGCCCATGGTGTGAAGCTGAGAGATAAGCTCTACAAAGCTACTGGTATGCATGCCAAGCTCACAATGGATACATTCTAGGTGTCCAGTTAGTAATTCAATCACCCAATCCTGCCCAGAGAGGGCCAAGGTGTGGTAGGGTTCCAAGAATGGTACTGGCAATTCAATTTAAAAAAAATTACAACCTATGACCGAAAAAATATCTAGTGATATCCCGAAGGCTCAATTTGTGATAGCATAATATTTCAGCTTGAAAAACATGAGTCTACTATGACATGGGTCATAACTGAAACATCACCATCATCATTGAACATTGAAGTTTGACACTCATGATGGACAAATGCTAAGTCTGTTGCTACAGTTCAGCTGATCAAGCTTAAGTTATACCTCCACACATATTCCAAAAACTGAGCAAAAGTTGTTCCTCTGTCCCTGCATAGAAAACGATTCTACCATCATTGTTCTGGGTCAAATGAAGGTATTTAACCTTGTTGGCTCTGTAAACATTAATAATAAAGACCTATGTATAGTAAATTGAAGCAGTTGTCATCCTTCTGTTCCTAGGTTAAAGCAGACATCACATTCCACTGGGGTTAAATGCATGCATTTGATCCTGTGAACTCAGAAAACACCAATGAAGAAAACCTTCGTTTTTATATGAAATAAAACTATACTACTAGGATCAAATATTTGCATTTAACATTCTTGGATCCCACAATGTCAATAAATCAACAGTACTACTGGGATTAGATGCCTGCATTTGTTCCTGGTGCTATGACTCCTTTACTGTCAATGACTCTTGTAGGTGTATACTTTACACCTATAGAAGATTAAATTTTCATGTTCTGATTCAACCTCCTCAGGTGCAGAATGTTTAAAAATCAAATGATTCAAGAAGACAACCTCTACTTTGTAGATACAATTAGACATTAATATCATATTTCTAGATAACATTGTTATTCTTTAGTTAGTCAAGATCATCCTTAACTAAGAAGAAAGAAGCCAGTGATGCAACTAACTGCCAGCATATTTGACTCTACAGTGGCACTAATGGCATGCTTGTTAAACATTATTCTTATACTAAGAGCATATTCACTTCTTCCCTATTCCTATTCTCCTATCAGAATGCTCACATCTTTGTTAGTAATCATTAAGATGGGAGTGAAGTGGGTGGCTTCTAGAGCTACTGAGAGACCAGAAGAGATTAGACTAGAGTCTAGAGTAAGTTGCTAAAGAGGCAGGAAGCACTAGACTTTGGGGTATGAGCGATGTATGGTAAACAAATGTAAACAGACAAGCCACAATCAAAAGGTAAGTAATAACTTGACCTAGGGAGGTCAGAAAGTCGTGTAAATAGTAAGCAAAGTGCAAGAAATGATACCATGAGTATAATGACACGATTAGACATGTAGGATGTTTTTAGAACCTCCAATAAACTCATTTAAAGGATTTGTAGCCATACAGAGTGACAACAACAAAAAAGTAATATGCAAAGTGATCAATAACTTATATTGAGATGTAAGATCTTTATATAGTATGAGACATTCTTTCTCTGTGTTTGCACTGTGCTGCTCTCTTTGCTTTTTTATCTGCTTTCTCATTGCCTTCCACTCTGCTGTAACCTAATATCCAGTATACTTTGACCTTAAAGTTATGATCCTTGCTGTTATATCCTGTATTCCTGTTAGTTATATGATTATTCACCTCTACAGTATGTGTTTCTATGTCTTCTATGTATCTTATTGTGCCTTCATACTTATGGTATTATTTCTGGCACTTTGCTTACTATTTACATGTCTTCCTGACCTCCCTAGGTCAAGTTATTACTTACTTTTTAATTGTGGCTTGTCTGTTTATATTTGTTTACCACACATTGCTCATATCCCAGAGTCTAATGCTCCCTATCTCTTTGGCAACTTACTCTAGACTCTAGATATTGTATAACTTCACTAGAAGACATAGACATATGTACTGTAGAGGTTGACTCATTAAGACACTTTTTTAACCTTTAGTTTGTATTATCTGGCTTGATAGTAAATTAGAATGATTAACCAAGTTTTGTGTCTGCCTGGCTAGAATTATTGATGAATGGTAAAGTGAAAGTAAATGATAGAGTGAGGGCAAATGACTTTATGGTGCCAATCTGCAATTACACATATTACTTAAATTATTGGCTAAACTTTCAATTCTTATATTTATTATCAATTATTAAATTAATCCCAGACAGCAAAACACTTTATGGTTGAACACACTTGATTATACAAGCATAGTAGCTTAGGCAGTACAATTGACTTTAATATAAATATACCCGGTTTGGTAACACTTATCAAAGTGCCCATCAATAATACTGTGGGCATTGCTTCTTAAGAACTACTCTCTTTCAATTTTTGGTAGTAGTTGCTTAGAAAATGGTGGATGTATTATAAGAAAGTAGTTGGATTATACAAAAATTAACAATAAGATGAATAGGTAGGTTAGCTGCAACATAATTAGATAGGTAACAGTTACAACCATCTTTCTAGAGTAGGTGATAATGATTGAAATTGTTCATTTATAGTATATGATCATTCAGAAAGAGCTGATTAGTTCTAATATTGTATTTAAAATAGATGTTGAAAGTTACAAGAGTATCCTACAAGGTGCTATCATTATAGATGTTAAAAATGATACAGTAACAAAAGATACATGACAACTGTGATAATGTGGTGAGGTTCTTAACCTTGATGTCAAATGACTTAATAAAGAGCTTTAGATAGTAACAAGATATAATGATAGATATGAGGATTGTTAAGAACGTGCTCAAGGGTCAAATCCGAAGGGCTTGGCTTCAGCTCGTGCGCTGCGCCCCTTACCCGAGTACGTGCCCCTAACTCCCGAAGGCTGTTGAACGATATCCGAAGGTTACCGGACGATGTCCAGAAGGCGTCGGGTGATGTCTGGAGTCCAATGTCCGATGCACGGGAATTCCAGTGGACATTCGGGAACAAGAGATAAGACTAATCTGGATGAAGTCCAAACTAGAAAGGAAACAGTGGAGGACTACCAAAGGTAGAGGCGGAGGTGACAAGTCGATAGGAATCAATCCTAAGACAAGCGGAGGTTGACGAGAGGATAACTCAAGTCGGACGGAGGAAGGAATGAGCAGAGTCTAAGATAATATTCGAACTAAGGATGTACATAGATTCTACAGGGTTTATATACTACTAAGATGCGAAGTCCGAAGCTATACAAAGCGGTGGACAGAGCATATAGAAAAGTCAAACACTAGTCTATCGGAAAATAGTAAATGAACCCGGAGATTAGATCAGAGGAAAATAAAGGACGGAAATGAAACGAGGTACGGAAAATGATATAGTCTAACCGGAGTAGGAACATACAAAGGGATAAGGCACGGAAGTTAGACGCGGGTCGGATCCAGACATAGATAGACTACGGCCGGATTTGGATATCTGGAAATGATATGTGTGATAGGTCCGTGTCCGGAACGCGAGATATGACAAGGATGATCTGTATGTTTATTTACTATATCGATTTGTCAGAACTTTCTATCTACTGGGATAATTAGGATGTCAATTGATAACATTGTAAACATTTTACAAAGACCTTATTGAACTTTTATCTAAAATGAAACACAAAATCTAAATATTAATGATATCTAGCAGCATAGCAATAGTTTTGTCTTCCTACTCTTTAAGCAATATCATAAAAGGGCATATCACCTTAGATCTCATATTTTTATCTAACATGAGAGAACTATTCATGATGTTTTTCCCTCTCTCTAGTATTGCCACAGCTCCGATTTATACTGGTTTTAGCTGTAGCCTAAGCTATAATTAGTTGAACTGATTATGAAGCTCTGGCTTATACAATCTATGACCTGTCCCGGCTAAAATAGCCATAGTTAACACTATTTTAAGGGTTAAAGCCAGCTCAAAATAAGATTAAATTGATAAATTAATGATCTGTGAGTAAAATATGCTAAAATAATTAAACATCAAGCTTGAGCACCAAAAAGGCAGAAGCTGTAGCAGCTGTGATCAATCATCCAACTCATCATACTAAGTCGCTAATCAAACATTGACACTATGAGTCCCTCTGCCAAAGTGAGTGTTCCTAGCAGCTGATGTTAGATTAATATGCTAAAAAAAATTGGTGCATCTGCAATGCCAAACACTTACAAATCTGAAGGAAGTGTGAGCGGGAGAGAGCAAAATTGATGAAAGCAAAAATGGTTTGTGAAGGTGCAAATCAGAGCAGACAAGTGGGGAAAGAGTGAATGTTATTGAAAAGCTGTCAAAGTGGTAATGTTTGATGTTGAAGCTGTTTTGTTGCAAGACACAGGAGTAGGTATTTAGTTGTGACTCGCGAGACACGGGAATAGGTGAGTTCTTGGTTGGTACAAATGTCAGATAAAGCTTGATAAAACTGAAAAAGTAACTCTTACCTATACAGTGGATGATCACAACGGTATCACAAGCTGATCGGTCTGGAACAATGGAGTTGGTGAAGGAATCCTGCCATCTGATACGGTGAATGCTACTGCTGGAGACAGTTGCCAAAAGCTCATCAGAACCATTATCAGATACCACCACACCTTCTATGGCCCATCGTGATGCAGCCCAACCTTTGGTTAGGTTATGTCACTCCTTTTTCACAGAGAACTTCACCATCTGTAGTGCTTTTTGAAAATGTGAGGGACTGACACATCGCAATGACATACGCATTCATGCAGGCCATCCGGTTATCATACTTGTCTGCCCAAGTCAAACCAATGTTGATGAGTGGTGCACAGTGCAGGGCCCCATCAGCCAACTGCTTTCAGTCCTCAAGTAGCCTTTCAAAAGCCGGAACCGCACTACCCAACATGGGAGTACTCTCACTTGACATAGATTGCTAAGTTCTGTGTGGGGACTGACATTACATAATTAAAACATAGGTTGCAAAGACATTAGTACTGACCTCCAGAATTACTTCGAAGTCCTGTAGGAAATGCCATTCCATTGGACTCAATGTTTTATCATATATAGAGGATTGATTCATGGACTCAAAGAATAAATCAACTGCCTAGGCAACTGTTAGTCCATGACAAATGTTTAGTGAGACAAGGCCTTACCTCATGTAGATTTCATAGATGATTAAGCATGACATAAACTGAATCCCACTGTGTTAGTTTGTCGAGTAGGAGTTCGACTGTAGGGAGCTTTATGGGCTCGCCTTTGTCTCCTTGGAACAATTCATTTTCATTACCTATTACAAATTATGGTATCTCTGAAATTCCCATGTCATTGGTCTGATGCATGGATTGAGCACACAACATTTCCAGCTCATTCAAGAGCTTTAACAGTAACAGTGCCAACATATTCCTGTTAATTATGTAGTGACTTCACCATTATTTAGTTTGAAGACATTTAAGACATTTAAGACTTTCAAGACTTTCATGACTTTGAGGAGGACACTTTGAGGACACTTCTAGAATGCACTTTTAGGACACTTAGAAGACACACCATATTAGAATATGTTTGTAATTATTTACATAGACTTGACTTTAGTCCAGAGTTCATAGTTCTAAATGCTTCATGCATTGACTTTGAACTCTCAGGTACAGTACATTAGAATAGCTACTTAATATTATTTGTGCATTGACTTTGAACTCTCAGCTTATTCTAATAATTCCTTCTTGTCAATAATTATCGTTTGCTGCATTGTCCAAAGTGAAGTGTCCAGGCCAAATAAAGTCAGAGTGTGTTGTATAGTACAGCTAAACACTGACATCCTTTGCAACATCAGCATGATCAAGGAGACGTCATATTATTGAACCAAGAGATTTGCCAGTATGGCTTCCCGGACCATGTGTTAAGATGGGATTGAAGTGGGCCGCTTCTAGAGGCTGCTGAGAGACCAGCAGAGATCAGACTAGAGTCCAGAGTAAGTTGCCAATCTATTGAATGGTGTAGTGAAGTTGTACAGTACCTAGAGTCCAGAGTAAGTTGCCAAAGAGGCAGGGAGCACTGGACTCTGGGATATGGGCGATGTATGGTAAACAAATGTAAACAGACAAGCCACAATCAAAAGGTAAGTAATAACTCGACCTAGGGACGTCCTAGGGAGATCAGGAAGTCATGTAAATAGTAAGTAAAGTGCCAGGAATAATACCATGAGTATGAAGGCACAATAAGACACATAGAAGACATAGAAATGCGTACTGTAGAGGTGAATAATCATATAACTAACACCATGGTGGAAAGCGATCAAGGCTGCCTTCAAGACAAGCACTGACGTCTTCTCTTCCCTGGCAATCCAGTGGGCAGTGAGTGCCATGAACAGGCAAAGTTTCTTATCCAACCAGAGGTCAACGCAAAGTATATTTTTCCTTGTGCCCTCTGTAGGAATGTGTGAGACACTTGATAGGACTGTTGACAACCAGACACTTACTGCAAGATCACTTTTCAATGCCTGGAAATACTCATGCCATGCAACAATGATCAATTCATGGAATTTGGTATGATGGGAAATGTCTGACTCCACCTCAACATCACATGATCTGGACCTTATTAGCTTGTCATTCCCAGTATGGTATGACAAGCTAATAAGCTCGGAAGGCCTTGTATCCCTATACTGCCAGTAATTACCCCAATAAATGCTTTTATGTTACCTTCGGAAAAACAAGGACTTAGTCAACCGTGACACCAGTCCTTTGCTGCTGAGTATGACAAACAAGACATATCCAAAACGGCAACAATGTCATGCAACCGCTGTTCATCATTGCTGGCAACATCTGAAACCTTCATGCTCATCGTCATCCACGACGAGCTCAATAACTCGCTTGTTTCTCAGCCGTTTCTTTCGCTTTTCTTGTCACTATGTTTGTCACACTTGAATATTATCAATGTAGGGCACCGCACATGAAAATATATCAATTTCATATAGTAATCAACATAACATGGAAAAACGGCTAAGTATCAGGCAGCAAGGGCAAAATATGATGGTCCTTGGCCCAAAAATCACTCTGCAGATGCAGGAAAAACCTCAGACTCTTGTGGAGTGTCAGTGGGAACCTTTTTCCGTGGTCCACGTGCCTTCCCTTGTCAGATCTCTCTTTCCGAGCCTTTTTCTGCACAGGGACACCATCACCATTGCTTGAGAACACAGTGTTCAGGACCTCTGCAGATGGGGCCTTGTGTTTGTGTCCACAAGGTTGAGAGGAACCAGAAGGACGAGGGTTAGCATCCGGCTGTGGTCGAGTCTGCGGGTTAGTGTTGTTGGGGTGCACAGTGTCTGTAGTGACTAATGACGACTCGAGAGGGTGCTTGGGTGAGCTCTGCATATCAGAAATTGTATTTTAAATGAGTATTAAAACTTACCTCACTTGGTTGAGTGCCCTCCATGGCAGCTTTGTTCTGAGTGCCTTCCATGGCAGCTTTGTTCTGAGTGCCCTCCACGGTAGCTTTGTCCTGAGTGCCCTCCATGGTAGCTTCGTCCTGAATGCCCTCCACGGTAGCGTCATTCTGTAGCGCCAATGCTACCTGGAACCAATCCTCCTCCAAGAGTTCGAATTCAGTGTTTGTGGGGTGGCGGAATCGAGCAGCATCAGATTCCCAAGCACGGTAAAGGACTGACAGTTCATTGCGTGAGCTAATATCACCGGGGGCACGGAATTTTGTCAGTGGCCAATTCTCGATAATGATGCAGTACCGAGCCGTGATGTTAGTGTCGAAGTTTTGATAGTACATTCGTGAAACCTTCTGCGGTGCAGCAACGGTCTCTAAGTGGAAAATTAGTCCACCACATACAGGCAACATAATGATAAACCAACGAAGTTTTTTCAAGACTAACTCGCTTATCTGCCTCTTTAACTGTATGACCTCCTCAATGTGCATTCTGGCTAGACCTAGAACACTATTATTAGTCTTGAATAAAGCCTGTAGAATATGATTATGCTGACCTTTCACACCCGCCACACAAAAACCCTCCAGTCTAAAGGCAATGTCATGGACCGAAGATTTCAAACATGCAGTGAAGAAGTTACGAGCACGTTCGGTATGAAATACATGTGGTTGGTTAAAGTGGTCAACATCCGAGTGCCCAGCAAGCACGATTATCTCCATGCCTGTCCGTGCATTTAAAGCAGCAAGCTAAAATTTTGAAGAATGAGTCAGATGTGCAGTCAGTACAAGATTTGATGTTCATACCTTGTGATCAATGGAAGCTAATGTTCGTTTACCATCTTGAAAAGAGCTTACTGCGATATTTCGCTGAGATAGCTCCTTCATTTCTCAATGATCATTAAGGTCTCCAACAGCGTCCTCCATTATGGCTTCATGTTCATCCTTCGACATGTCCTTCCAGCGTTCCGACAAGTCCTTCATCATTGCAGGGGCCTTCTGACGCTCAGTACCAGGTGGAAGCGCTAAGGTTAATCATAGGTCAGATGACTTGACTTCCCATACATAGCAAGCTGCAGGCCGACTTACCGTCATTAGCATGCTTCACCTCTTGTCAGACAAATGCATTCCAGCGAGTTGCTGAACATTTGTTGACCGTTTTGCGTGACTGTTGCATGATCGTTTCGTAGTAGTAGTCAACCGAGTGATGGCCAAACTTTTCACGCAATTGTATGGCTTGTTCCCTGTCTCGTGCTGCAGCAAGTGCAGCTGAATACTCAGTACAAAATTCCTTGCGCCGCTTTCTGGCAGCTGATTTTTCAGCTGCACTACGTTTAACATGAGGACGGGAACTACGACGCCAAGGTTTCCGGACCCTTTGCATTGACAACTTTCGCATTTCTTTAGCATAGCGCTCAAGGTCAGAAGGAGAGAGAGTATTGGCCATAGTAAACGCAGATAGCAGTATGCATGAAGTAACAGAATGAGTAGCGAAAAACAAACAGCCAACAGTCAAAATAATCGCGCTAAGGGCCCACGTGATTGCTCCATTATGTTTCAAGAGGTCCATCATTATAGTCTGCGTGCATAGAAATCAGATTCCACAAGAATGTTGCCTTTGTAATGGGCATGCCTTGAAGAGAGAGTGTGCGAGAAAAATGTTCATGTGAATCACTGGTATGGACAGCATGCTGAATATGAAGCAGAGCATGCATGGTGTAGCCGTGTGCTTGGAGATAATTGTCTGCAAGGAATCCAAATAACGGAAGGGGGGTAGAGTCCAGGGGTAGCAGGTGAGGGATAGCATGCTGAATGCCAGAAATCTCATGGATGTAGCTATAGACGGGAGACTGATTGCTAGATTGTGTTTGCGAATGATCTGGTAGCCACCAGGTAGTTGGTTGCTGATGATCTGGTAGCCGCCAGGTAGTTGGTGTTGGTTGCAGGTGTTCTGATGTTGCTCGATATCCCTGATGATGTCCAGGTGAACCGGTGGCTGGAGAGACTGACAGAGAAGACAGAGAAGAACTTAAGGATGCGAAATCTATCATCACTAAGAAGTGTCAATCAATGAGAACTACGACCAGCTCAAAATCACTAATGTGGAGGCGCAGAATCACCTAGGGATGTGTTCAAACACGCTCATCGGGTCTTCTTGATTGGTGTGGTTGGCAACACTTGAGAGGATGAGGGCTGCGGTGCGAGTTCCATAGTGACAGCAGTGTTGTTCTGCCTAACCACCCTACCACCCTTCCTAATGAACCATTCCATAGCTTCTGCGAATGTTGTAACTTTTTGAAGAGTGGTGATCGGTACCCTGAGACATTGACTTCGCACTCGCACCTTGAAATAACTTAAGTGAGATCAAAGCTGAAAGAACTCTGAACCACTCACCAGGTCAGATAGATACCGCACTGATACCCAATAACAACTACATAGAACCCAGCTACGTTCGGGCAAAGTACTACGATCGCAGTGTTCGATGTGCAAAAGACTTGTCCTGCTTCGATGGGCGACATATCATTAGAGATCTTAGCCATTAGGGACTGGAGAGTGCAAATTTCCTGAGTGATTTCAAGTGTCGGGCACTGAATTGGGACTGGGAATGGTGGACTGTCGAGGCCTTGAGTGATGAATGGGCTGATAAAAAATGAGCTATTTACAGTGCCCAATAGTACATGTAACCACATACTGTTCTCTATAAATACCTGGTCGCTGACCACTGATAATCGCCCAGTGAACATCAGATTGCCCACGGGGAGTCGACGTCGCTAGTGCCATGTACTGTTGAGGGTGAAAGGGTGAAAAGTAGTTGTGGCAAGTGGAATCTGAAGGTTACGGTAATCTGATACATGGTCAAACAGTCGACTAAACACCTACAACATAAGGCAAGTACCATAGCAATAGACTGGAAATTCTCACATGTATGCTAACCAAATGGCAGCAGCACTTGCATAGCCGCGCTCATACACAGCGAGATCATGGAACCTCGAAGCAGATGATCTATGACATTGAAACTTCAGGAACTACAAGACTACATGCACTACAAGTCTGTCATATACTCGACGAGGGTTGCAAGATCTCTGTTGACCATGTCATCCTCTAAATCCACTTCTGCTTCTTCACGTGTAAGTTCCTCTGCAGCCGATGGATATTCTGTACTAGTAAATGAAGAGTCCATAGTCTCAGCGGGGTGTTTGCTGACGCCAGGTCCACAAATGCCAGTGAAACCTTCAATGTCATAAATTTGATTGATGCGGGCAAGCAAGTGAGCATTGACAAGCTCGCGACGAGTGCAGTATTCTTTCACAACAACATAGATTGGGTCTTCTGAAGCCTTCAACTCCTGTAAAATGCCTGCAAGGAAGCGGTGATTCATCAACAATGGCTGTATGCAGCCGCTGCAGCTCAACATTACAACGAACAAGTTCTTTGTGTGCACGTTGGATGCGCAGCGACTGTTGGATAGTCTCACGTATAGCAGGCTTGGTCCACGGATGTTCACGAATGTCCTGGTGAGTCTTGCGGAGGAGGGAAAATTCATCAAGAAAGTTGTAGTGGGTGACCTTAGACCACTCTATTGGTGCATGGCCAGGGATATCGCGTGCAGCCTCGTTGTACTTTTCAACTGCCTTCCGAATAGTCTTGCAGCGGGTTTGAAGTGATCTTGCAATGTGAGCTCGCATACGATAGGCTGTGAAGAGGACCAGTAATATATCTGATGGCGAGAAATAGTACTTACCAGTCTGGGAGATATTCAACCGCTGTAACTCAAATAGCCGCTGAACCACGAGACGCTGTAGGTTGTCCAGCACTCACTGATACTTATGGGTAGCCATGTACTTTACGGTCTCTTGATATTCTGGAAATGACGGCTGCCACCGATGTGAGATGGCCATTTTGACCTCCATGGCAGCGACTTCTTGAAGGATCAACTCTCGCTTCTCCATCAAGTGCCGACATTGTGTTTCGGCTTTCCATGTTTGTGACAAGTTGGATGAGTAGAAATTGGTGATGCCGTCAGGAGGAATAACGAAATGATAGTCAGATGGTGTCATCGCAAGGAAGCACGAGGAAGCTTCTGAAGTCTGGGACCTGACGCACATCAGATTTACGAGACTTTAGAAAAAAGGTACCCTTACTCAATATCTCGGAGTCTTTGCAACAGCTCCACATACGCCATCGCATGTACGTCCCACTCAGGCTCATCACCAAGGGTTCGGAAATACTCAATCTCCTCCTCTCGCCACTTCTCAAGGTCACCCTCCTGTATATCAAGCACTACCTTGGCCTCCTCAAGCGCAACCGATTCGGTAGATATGATGTTGAGCGCTTGTCAATAGTTGTTGAGAATCATGGTGGCAAGGTTCTGGTACTTCTTGTCATCCCATTGGCAGAAGAACATGTCAAGAAAAAGGTGGAGGTGATAAGAACTCGCGTAACGTGTCACAGGAGCAACATGATTTGCAGCACTGAAAAGACATTCGGCACATTGAAAATCCTCAATCCCAGCACCCTTGATGCCAAGAGGATGATGCTTGGTTTGACACTTGTAGTTGTGAGCATAGCTGTGGAAGGCGTCAACACATAGTCACAACCCCTTCTCGTTAAACTGCTGTGCGAGGGTGCTAGACTGAATGGTGGCATTAAAGCTGCAACCAATGTCATATGCACCTAGAGAATGTGCGCCAAACAACTCGATGACCTTCGAGATTATTGCAAGCGGGTACTTAGCTAGCTCGCCACTTCGTACCATGTCGGTGTACCACAACAGAAATCCGTGACGACATACAGCGACAAATATCCCAGTCTCCCCAAAGATGCCCCACATGCGCTTCTTCTCATCACCTGCTGCTGCCTTCCAGTTCTTGCTGCAGTCAGTGGTGATCGGATTCTCTGCTTCTGGTTGGTTCTCAGTTGTGTCCCCATCATCAATGTCGACATCTGCAGTTATGACACCATCTTGAGGAGGTATGTCGTGTGCAAATGTGTCAATGAAATCACGTGGAAGAAGATAGTTGGACTCAACAAAACACCGCATGTCAGCAATCTGACGAGATCCTACTGATGCCATGCGCTTGGCGGAATTTCCCCCGTCAAGTATGTAGAATCAACCAAAATCAATGAGAGGCTCATCAGCCACTTCATAAGTGGAGGGGGACAGGCGTTCAAGACCCATCAGTTAGGTGTGTCACACCCCAGGGCTGCTAACATGCGCTTCTCAACCTTCCTGAGGAGGGAAAGATACACATCAAAGGCATCTGAGAGAATGGTGCGGTATCTTCGGCGGTAGGGCAACTAGTGAAGTACTTTGGTTAGTAAACGGTACAATGAGTGGATAATGGATTAATAACTCACACTGTAGGAGTCACACAGTACCTTAGCAAATGCTTCAATACTGAACGAAGGCTTTTGGTTGCGAATGAGGCGGTAGTGTTCAAGGGTGCGTAATGAGATTGCAATTGTTGGTGTGATAGGTGTGGGAGAAAGGTAGCCAGCACGTAAGAGAGAATCCACGACAGACATACTATTTGCACTGTGAGGCATAGTAACTTTGTGACTGAGCGTGAAAATGTTGATCGTCGGAATGGTGAAGGAATGATCGGTATCTGCGACAGACATGGGTGAGGCAGAGACAACATCTTCGCAACTAGAAGATGATGCCTTCCATTGGAGGTAGGTGTCCGTGAGTCCAGCAAGGAGGGGTGACCAGTTTGCATGTAGGCTATCCAAGCGATTGCGCCAGGTCCATTTGTCTTTATATCGGTGCTGAGCCCACCTGCACAATGTTGGTGTTTAATAATAATCAATTAAAAGTAGGAACTCACGGAGAACTGATGTAGTTGCAGACAGCATTCACAAATACCTCATCCTCTGACCTGTCTGGCTGCTCACCATCAAGTACAACTTCTCCTCCGCCTTCACAATCGACCCATGTGCCGTCTCTGGTGTCAGTCTCCATCGAGTCTTGTTGGGAATGCATGTCATTGAGACTAGATACTGAATCAGTGGCAAGGCCTGCTTGAAGAGTTGAGAGATGTTGTATAAAATAGAAAGAAAAACGCACCTGTGATATTCTGAAGGTATCGTTGTTGTGCGCATTCCCATTCTCGATGGACACCATTGTGGGTGAGAGTGCGTCGTTGCTCATAGCCCTTTTGAGAGGCTTGCACAACATGGAGAGTGTGTGATACGCCACCTTTCCAGCATCTCGCTGCAGTCATCATTGGAAGAGAGAGGAAAACAAACCAAGGTGTGGTAGACTCATGGTGGGGGGAGGCATTGAAATACCATGGTGGACATGTGTCAGTCACATCATTTAGTAATGCGTAAACGCTAAGGGCAAGTGAGTGGTGGATGTGACAAACATAGTGACAAGAAAAAGTGAAGAAAACGGCTGAGAAACAAGCGAGTTATTGAGCTCATCGTGGATGACGATGAGCACGAAGGTTTCAGATGTTGCCAGCAATGATGAACAGCGGTTGCGTGACATTGTTGCCGTTTTGGGTATGTCTTGTTTGTCATACTCAGCAGCAAAGGACTGGTGTCACGGTTGACTAAGTCCTTGTTTTTCCGAAGGTAACATAAAAGCATTTATTGGGGTAATTACTGGCAGTATAGGGATACAAGGCCTTCCGAGCTTATTAGCTTGTCATACCATACTGGGAATGACAAGCTAATAAGGTCCGGATCATGTGATGTTGAGGTGCCAGTCATGTGCTTGTATGTGGATACTTGGTGTGAACTGTCCACCTTTTGCAACTCCCTGAAAAAAAATGTAAGAAAGAACAAAAGAATGGTAGACACATACTCACTTGCAGGTTTGGCAAATCTTATTATTAGTAGCTAAATCTAGCCTAAAGAAGTAACAGAAATCAGCAGTGCTTTTAGGCTGCATTCCTTTGATACCTGTGTCCAAGGGATCAGTTTGGGTAGAGTAGACAGTACTGGTAGCTGTCTGCAGTGGGCTGGGGACTGGAGGAGCTCTGACTCCAGGTGCAGGTAAGTCATCCTCTTCAACCCCAGAGACATTGCTGATGTCAATGTATCCTCCATCATCTGCCATACGACTGGTGTCAGCACGAGCTGGGCTGTTATCACAGAACCTCAGAGGTAGTTGTCGTTACCGCAGTAATGGGGGCAGTGGTGATGGGGACAGCTGTGATGGGGGCAGCAGTGGTGAGGGGAGCAACAATATGGGCAACAGCAGTGGGAATGATAGAGGTGCAGCAGCAGGAGTAGGCATGGTGGCAATCTGAGACCTCTGCCCTCGTCGATGAGGAGGCATGTTTAAGCAAATGTAATAGGAAAGACTCAAAGACAGAGTCTTTATAAAACTGTATCCTGGGGAAACAACAGGGAAACCCCAGTACTGAGTCAAATGATGATGACAAGTCCAATGTGTTGCACAAGTGAAGTAATGGGTCTAATTTATGAACCATACACCCAGGGTACATACCATGAGATCTTCTTCACTAGGGTGGTCATAGGCAGTACAACATGTGAATAGGGTTTCCTCAATGCCCACCACCTATAGAGCGATAGACATACCATAAGATGTGCATTCTGATGAGCACTATATCTCACAATTAGTTGGAACTTGGATATATTAAGTGAAGTAAAGCTTATCTGCATCCTTGGCTGATCAATTGAGTCCAAAAACCAGATCACAATACAGTCATGCCATCCAGTAGAGTGTGCAATGGGGACTCTTCATGAATGCCAAGCTTCTACTCAGGCTCTGTATTCTGGTGTCTTTGATGAGTGGATAGATGTTGCCTGTAAAATGTGAGGACTCCTACCTAGTTACTACAACATGCTGATCACAGCAAATGCCTGCCTAATATATCAAAAACAAAGAGAATGTACACCATTATCCTGGTGTCCAACCTTGCCAGGATTCATCACAGTTTCAGGTGGAAAAATATTGAGGGCGATGCTGTAAGTTTCCACGATCTTCCATTCATAGTTTTCGTAATTTATTATAACCCTTTTCTCTGGCGCAGGATTCAGTGCTGCAGTGATAATGTTGTCTAATAACATATGGTCAGTACTAGCTTGCAAAATATGATTACAGAACTGACCAAGTTCATCCTGAATATTTTGGTGGCACATACTCACAAGTTTTGTCATTGTGAGCCGTTTGCTCACAGTGCCAGCACTGTCTATATTTAACATCAGTGTGTCATCATTTGTGTAATGGCTTTAGGATATTTGCTTACCGAAATTGCTGACAACCCAGGACATCCTTAATAAATGATGCAACTTTGGAGGTGTAGAAGAGCTTTGGTTTGTGGTACCGTTCGACATCACCTCAGACAGCAAGATACTTCCTTCAAAACCTGTTTGTGCTTGTATAGCAGTCCACTTCCACATTGTAAATTAGAGGTGTTGTGGGAGCCCTGAATGTATACATACTTCATTTTGCATGATATAGAAGGTCGCATTGATATCCTTTTGCAGCGCCTTTCAATCTTGACTCGGGACTGACAAGGTTCATATCACTTTTTCAAAGGTCCTCCTTTTGCCCTATTGTCAAACAGTAATATTCTGATGACAAGTCTGCCTGGTGAGCCTTTATAAAAGCTGGTAATTTCATTTGTTCTCCTACACCACAGTCTATTTTTTTCAATTTTTATGATTGTGCAAAAAGCAATATGACGGACCTTTGTTATAATCGTTTAGGTGTTTCTGACAAACATGTTCCAAGGATTTGCACATCAGCGGTTGAGGAATGTTCTACTAGTGTGCAGCTGCCATTGAGTCCACTTCAAGCTTCTGTATGACAGTAAGTACATATTTTTCTTGATTGATGCAAGCTTACTGTCCATGGTCTTGAGCAATAGCCCAAGCCTCTTCTTGGAATGCGTAGCATGCAGTGGCAATTGTGTTCGTTAATTTTGTAAAATTTTCATGACGTGTGGCTTTCTGCACTGTTGTCAATTTGGTGCGGACATGTTTATGCTTTGAAGAGGCAACAACCATCTGACAATGTTCAGGGAGATATGAGGGATTGGTGGTAAGTGGAGGGGAACTTATAGGCTCTTTTTCGGAGCAGAGCAGAGGTGATTTTTACAAAGTTTACATTTTAATATCACAAGGAACTAGATTTGTAATTTTATCAATGTACAGCCTATAGCCATCTCTAAATAAAGTTTGTTACTACCTCTGCTTAGCATTGTTGGCTTGACCTTGACCCAGCCTCACTACAATACTCTGGTAAGATTGTAAGAACGGAGTCAACAGCTATAGATTGAAGCTCACATTTTGCACGAACACAATAGGCCCATTTGTAGCAAATTCATATGGTGGTGGTGGAGGTCTGCCATCACCGGCACCAATAGAAACTGAAAGACAGAACCGAGTAAGATCTTCGTCATGTTCATGTGACACAGCTGGAATTGCAAATTCTGTGGGACGATCAACACCAGGAAATTGATGTTGCTCAGCAACCACTGGGCTCCGATTAAATGTTCTATTGGCACATGGTGGCGCACGCTCTACATACTGCTCAATAAAAATTAGTTTAACATTCATTTGAATTTTATTTTCGAACATACCTGAGTAAAAGCAGCACGAGGCAGAACAATTTCTCCGAGTCGTCACTGAAGCCAGCATTGCAGTGGAAATGTCAGAGGACGAGGATTCTGATACATACATCGAGCCAGAGTCATCAGAGAGGCACTGGGAGCGGGCCGAACACCCAACATTGTATTACTAGTTGATTGCTGGTCTTGCTGACATGCAAGCAACCATGTTTCAAAGTTGGAGCACTGGAGGACGTCTTCCAAAGTACTAGTCTGCGGGGTAAAATGTGTAGTGAAATACACACCTTCATTAAGGTCATGGTTTTCTCATTTGAACCTGATGCAGTCTTCATAAATCTTAGTGAGATTGGCCCTGATCGTTTTGCTTGTCCCCGAATCCAGGATTACTGTCTCTTGCACAGAACCAAATGTTGAGTGGAATTGCATTTGGGCCTCATAGCATGTAGAGCGAAGTGCATGGTTGAAGTTAACAAACGGATGCGTGGGAGTTCACCCATTTAATAATGGTGGGATGATTAGCAAAGACAACATATGATGAGCAGTGTGTACTCACCTTTATGATGGAGATCACAGGCATTGCACTCCTCATCAGATGCACCACTCTGAATGCACTGACAAGATCGTATTGTCTTGTCTGTTTCTCCCTTTTTGTGGCAATTAGCAAGGTCGGCAGTTAACAATAAGCACCTTGTACCCATCTGAAGTGACAGAGATCACACTAGAGCCATCCTACGAGCAGTAGAATGTGTGGGAGTTCACCCACTTGATAGTAAGGAAACAATCAGCAAAGACAGCAGATAATGGGCAGGTGTACTCACCTTCAGTGATTCAGATCATGGACATTGGACTCCTCATCAGACGCACGACTCTGAATGCACTACCCTGAACGCATGACTCTGAACTCACCACCCTGAATGAATGACTCCGAACACACCACTCTGAATGCACGACTCTGAATGCACGACTCTGAATACACTGACAAGATTATTGTATCATTATTGCTTTTGTGTGGCAGTTAGTGGAGATGGCAGTCAACAATGAGCACACCTTCAGTGATGAAGATTGCACCAGACCCAACGAGGAGACTACAAGGCGGAGGAATGACTCCAAGGAAAGCCTGATGACAGGATTCAAGCTCTGGGGCATAGTATGTTGAATTTTAACAATTGTACTATAGTCAGCTTGCGAACAACATACCATATGGACCAGATCCTACAATATCTCTGAGTCTGAATCTACCATCAATGTGTATTGGGATCTTATGATTCATAGTGCTTGATGATTTGAGCCTTGAGGAGTATAAAATCCAATAGTAAATGTAACTGAGAATGAGACTTCAAGAAAAACATGTGCATTTACAAATCAGCTTGAGCTGCCTTAAGCCCTCAAGCTACTCAAGCTGCTGTTCATACTATTTGGCTGACAAGCGCAGGTAAAGGTCATGGATAGCTTCCATGGCTAGCATGATTCTTATACCGGGCATTCTAACTGTAAGTGCAAATATTTCGAGGTAGTCGAAGCCAGGTCGCTAATTATAGCCCTTTGCCACCAGTCTGCCTTTGTAGCGCTCTACAGAGCCATCTGCATTTTGTTTTACCTTGAAAACCCATTTTCAGCCTATGACCTTCTTTCCAGCAGGTCTAGGGATGAGTTCCCAAGTGCCATTAGTGCTGTGGGTGTTCAGCTCCTCCAAGGCAGCTTGCTTCCACTGTTCTGTGTTGCTACATCGCAGAGCTTCTGTGTATGATATTGGTTCAGCAGGTGAAGCTGCAGAGAGCACAATCTCATAGCCTTGGTCAGCATCCTTAGTCTCATCTTCAACATCAGAGTCTGGCTGTGCTGAAGGGAGCTTCCACCACTCTTTAGGCTTTGTTCTGTTGCGTCTAGCGAGTCTGGTGCCAATGCCAATGAGAGAGGGTGTTCTAGGAGGTGGTGACAGCAATGGGGATGGAGATGGAGTGTGAAGAGGCTCTGGATCATCCTTGATCTCTACAGGAACTTCTGGAGGATCATTACTTCCCCCATGATTCAGAGTCTCGTCAGAGCTAGACACATCATCAGCATCTGAGTCGGAGTCATCAGACAATGGACACATCCTACATGGCTGTGGGATGGGTTTGGGATCTGTGAATCGAGCTGGAGCAGAGGGCAATGATGTGGGTGCAGTAGGGGCTTGTATTGATGGTTTAGTAGGGCACTTAGACAGTAGAAAATATCTTTCATCAAAGTCAGCTTGTTCCGAAATGATGGTCTTCTTAGTAGTGGGATTATAGAACTCCCAGCCATTGTAGCCCTGAGGATACCATTTCAACTCTATGATCATTCCAGTGACTAGTTTCTCCATATAAGCGTCTTAATGCCTGCTAAGTGATGGTGGGCGGGTCTCCTGTGCCATAGGTCGATGTCTACAGGCATGGTAGCAGCTGCGGACACATATTCAGCTAGTGGGATGGTCGAGCCATCCAGGAATGCAGCATTAGAGCTGCTGATGCTTGCTACAAAGAGTGAAGTGCCAGCAGGTCGTTCAAAGGACATCTTAGATGCATTAATGAGCACAGTGAACCCCATGTTGCAAGATAATTATAGGACAGATAGTAGATTATTTCGCAGATCTGGTACATGAAGGACTCTAGTGAATTCTACAGCTCTGATGTGCTTGTCATTCACAACTAGACTGAATACCACATTGCCCTCCACAGCAGAATGAACTATGTTGTTGTCTGCAAGCTTGATGGGGACACGTTTGGGCGCATAATTGCACAGCCAGTGACGATGGAGTGGAATGCTGCTTTCATCTCCTCCTTGTCCAGGGACTTCAATAGCATTAAAGATGACACAAAATTGGAGTATTCCTCACCTAGGGAGCGAACCATGGCCATGCAGACCAGCTCTTGGTCGAGTTCCTCAATGGTGCATGCTTTGGATGGGTTCGAGGGTCGAAGCTCCTTGACTTTGGACATGCCATTTTCAATCCTGGCAATGAGGGTGTCAGGGATTCGTCGGGCTGCTTAAGCTTCCTGATAGAGAAGACAAATGGTGGGCATACGTACAGTAGGAGCAAATATCTCGAGGTAATCAAAGCCAGGGCACTGATTGTAGCCCTTGGGCACAAGGCGTCCCTCGTCGCTCTATGGAGCCATCAGCATTGTGCTTGACTTTGAACACCCACCTGGAGCCAATGACCTTGCGGTCTTTTGGCCTTTCGACTAATCTCTAAGTCCCATTGCTCTGGTGAGCAGCCAACTCCTCAAGTGCAGCTTCTGGCGCAACTGGTGTGTGTACAAGAGGCTCTAAGGCACCAGGTCTATCACCAGGTTGAACATCTGGGACAGCTGGGTCAACTGCACGCTTGGGAGGCAATGCAGGGGGCACTGGCACAATGGCAGATGGAACTGGTGGACCTGCACCACCCCCCATGAGTCAGTGTCTCATCAGAGTCAGCATCATCATCAACATCAGAGTCTGGAATCATCCTAGACTCGACGGTGGGCAAGGTGTTAAGATGGGATTGAAGTGGGCCGCTTCTAGAGGCTACTGAGAGACCAGAAGAGATCAGACTAGAGTCCAGAGTAAGTTGCCAATCTATTGAATGGTGTAGTGAAGTTGTACAGTACCTAGAGTCCAGAGTAAGTTGCCAAAGAGGCAGGTAGCACTGGACTCTGGGATATGGGCGATGTATGGTAAACAAATGTAAACAGACAAGCCACAATCAAAAGGTAAGTAATAACTCGACCTAGGGACGTCCTAGGGAGATCAGGAAGTCATGTAAATAGTAAGTAAAGTGCCAGGAATAATACCATGAGTATGAAGGCACAATATGACACATAGAAGACATAGAAATGTGTACTGTAGAGGTGAATAATCATATAACTAACAAAATGACATGGAGATGTGGCTCTACTGGTGGCTTTAAAACACCATAGAAATGGAAATTTGACATGAAATGACTAAGAAACAGCACTTTCTTGCTACTGATGCAGGATTTTCTATGGTGGAGGGATCATGTACTAATTTATTACTTTATCAAAATGAATGCCAAATTACTTGCAGCACAATTGAGATGTAATTTTTATCATGAAAAACTTGATAAAGGATAGTAAAATCATATCTATGATTAATGGACTGGTAGACAAGGTTCCTGCATTCTGATCACTACCAGCTGTCTCAGTACTGGCATGAACTACCTAGCAGTATATATGGTGGTGCATTGCATTTGAAGCTACTTTGCAACATTCTAGACAAAAGCAGAAGTCTAGGAGAGTAGGAAGAGATGGAAATCAAGCATACTCAGTTGTGTTTTGGGATCCTAATGATAAGGGATGGACATTAGC
Source organism: Suillus tomentosus (assembly GCA_016647685.1). Classification (NCBI taxonomy): domain Eukaryota; kingdom Fungi; phylum Basidiomycota; class Agaricomycetes; order Boletales; family Suillaceae; genus Suillus; species Suillus tomentosus. Next base: position 59,317 of record JABBWJ010000062.1, on the reverse strand, counting down.
TTCAGGTCAAAATATTGTTGGTGTGGAAGAGCAAAAGCAGTGAGCATGTATCTTCAAGTTATCCCTAGTGCATTTATGGATGGTCATGTGTATAGCTGCTTCCAACTCAGGACTATGATACTATGCAGTTGTTATTAAGCAGCAGTACTCAAGTAGGTTAGTTCTTTAGAAAATTATACTATAATAATTAATTAATTCTTTTTTTGACATTGAGTTCTATTTAGAGAATGAGAGATATTGAAGTAGCTTTGACTGAGATATGACAGAAAAGTAAGTAGTGCCAGACACTCTCAAGAGAAAACATATTATACCCAATAGCAGGTCCAAGTAACACAATGGAAATACCTGAAAGTCATACACCAAAATATGTGTCATCTCCAATAGCACATGCCTTGATAGAATGTGTACCAATAGCAGATCAAAGCACTATATTGAAACACCATTACATAGACAGTAAACATTAACAGACAGATGATAACACAGACAAGTGTATGATTGACAAGGCAGTATAAGAGTAAGTTGCAAATACATAAATAATGTCATATATATAAATGGGCATCATTGAACCAAATAGCCAACAATATGGGTGTGGTGTTCAATCAGCAATGAGGATCCATTATGTGGTAAGCTGCTAGGCTTACAAATCAACCCATCACACAAGGTATTATTTTCCTCACCCAACCTTCCGATCATCTAAGATCTTATTGACAAAGGTCTCCAGCTGTCCATTCTCAGTCACCACAGGGCCTAGCTATGGTAAGTCATATATAGGGAATAAACTGGAGTTATTCATATAGACTAACTTATATCTAGTCTATATAACCTTAATGATTGTTATTATATGCTCAACCTATACATTTTAAAATGGTTTTTATACATTAATTGGATGCTTAGCTACTATTGGAAACTTACTGACAATAGTGAGTTCTTTTCTTTCTTTGATCTTTCTTAAGCAATTACCATATACATGGTGTCCAAAAGGAGTACCTTAGAGCATATGACTTATTTCACCCCTTATTACCTGTTTTGCCTCCTTATCCATCAACTGGAGTATAGTATTGGCATTAGGTATTGTACTAGATGGTGTTATAAAGAATAGAGGGAGGATAAGACATGACAGCTGGCATTAAAAGGGAATTACTACTGTAATAGAAACTTTGGTGATATGCTACAATTATAGAATAAAGTGAAAGATAACTTGGAAAACTTATCCTAATTACACCAGTCATTAAAAGTTGGCCTTATTGGGCCTCTATTAGATGACAATGTGGGTTACATACAAATACTTTACATATTTTAGAAAGATTTGTGCCTGCTTGAGCTACACACTAGGCCTATTAGTGCTTGAGATGTTCTTCTTACATCCACTCAATATCACTAAATCTCAAGCTTGTAATAAACTTAAAGTCCTAGATGGCAGGAGGTATAAGGTCATTGAATGTTAGCATGCTAGGGAGAGGGAAACTAGTAGGTAACAAAACAGAAGCTAGTAATGTTGAGAAGCTCTAAGGTTATAATCTTGAGGTGTATCATAGATTTGTGGCTGATCATGGATTTGCTTATAATTAGGCTGGTAGTCCTGCCAGTGGGATCTATGTTGATCATTTAACCCTACCTGTTTTTACCCCTATAAATGATACTCAAGTAAATATTAATAACTGTACTCTATACTAATAGTTGTTTGGTATGATATAGACCAGCAAAGGGATAGATATGAGACTATCCTCATTAGAGGTTATTACAGTTTGCTAGGATTCCAACATTTTATTGCTGATTTTTTATTTTACTGTTTTTATCTCTATAAATGATTTACAGCTAAATATTGATGAATATACATAACCTACTACACCATAGGAATGCAATGGACAAACAATATATTTTTTCTACTACGAGGGAAAGGCATTATGCAGAACAAAAGCAATGATAGAAACTTGGTTACATTAGTTACATAATTTGGTTAGACAAATCATTACACAACTTGGCTGCTGCTTTTGAATAGAATTCTCAAGTTAAGTTACCTTCCCCTACAGCCAAGTGTAATAAATGCAATACATTTTTTGTGGTTGTCATTTCTTATCACCAATGATAAAAATTTTGGTGGCACTGCTGGACATTGTGGTGAGCAAGATCATGCATAGCCATCCTCCAACAGGTGCAGAGAACAACAGGCAAGAAGGCATAAAGCGGTGTAGAGACTGACATCTCTGTGGCCTCGTAGAGGTCCAATTTCCGATGCGTGTAGACATGCTAATCATTACCCAAATCATTCCTATCGTATCCAACTCAATATATACCAAATCCGAAAACATCGGACATCACATTGGGTTTCGCATCAGACATCAAACATCAGACATCGGACATCAGACATCACATTGGGTTTTGCATCAGACTATCGGATATTGTGTGGACTCGTCCTACCTATGTCCAGTCTCATTGTGCTAGCCTCACTAGGTGTGTAGTTACTTGTTTTCACATCCCTAACATTTCAGACCGCGTTATTACATGTATTCTCATGGTCCGCAGTACATCATGTCTTATTACATAGGACATTGGATCTGAAATATTGCGCTATTCTATAGGGTTCCGAATTTCGACGTATCTACATAAATATTGGACTCCCCATAGCATCATCATCATCCGAGTAGAGGAGAGTCGTTCTCCGACGCTTAGGGGTCAAAACTCAATATTTCATAGTTCTTAGTTGATATTGCGAATATCATCATTCCTTCATTGTCTGTATCCTTCATTGTTATTATTGCACACACTGCTCGCTTTTCCAACACTCACTATTGTGTTACTATTAGTTTCTGATAACCCGAACCTGAAACTCAAAAACATCAGACCCAACACTTTTGCATTGGACATCTTAATTATACCTTTGGACATTGTTTCCCACACTCGGACTATTGACCCCACATCTAGTAATGCCGTGGCTCGGCTATGGCTGGTTCGGCTCTGGCTTTTAATGGTTACATGGCAGTTCGGTTAGCACTAGGTAGGCTCACTTAGTTTTTCGGTTCAGTTCACCTCAGTTAGCCGTGTGAACCAGCTCTAAGCCCATTATGTGTGAAAGGCAGTTCGAGACAGCTTGAGCTGGCTGAAGCTGGCTCCAACCAACCTGATGCCAGCATGCAGCCCTCTTCCATTGTTTCCTGTCTAACAAATCTTTGAATATCTTAGTGTGCAATGAAAAACGTCACAATTCAAGTCAATGGCAGATTCAGGCTGGGAGACATGTTAGGATCTGGCTCGTATGGTATGTTATTTACATGTACATGTTGAACTTGAATTTAAAACATTCTAGGTGTTGTATACCATGCATGGAATATTATTGACGACGATGAATTTGGCGTCAAACTTGAGCCTCTTATCAACAACTCATCTTCCTTAGAACACGAATACAACACTTTAAAGCAACTTCAAGGTGGAGTTGGGATCCCGCGCGCTGTCTGGTTCGGTAGAGAAGCAACATATGATGCACTGGTTCTTGACCTCCTCGGACCATCATTGCATGATATTTTCCTCATGCGCAATCGAAAATTCGACCTTTGTACCATCCTAAATATCGGAGACCAACTAGTAAGTTGATTTATGGTGTGTCCTGGCGATGCTAACTTATTTCCTAGCTCTCATCTCTGGAGCACATCCACTCGCATAACTACGTTCATGATGATATCAAGCCTCAAAATGTCTTAATCGGTCGCGGCGCTTCCGAGAACAGCATCTTTATTGTTGATTTTGGTGTCGCAAAGGAGTACTGGAGCTCTACAACCCAAGCCCATATGCCATTTCGTCAAGGTCGACGTCTTACTGGCACTCCAGCGTTTGCATCAATCAACAACCACCTGGTTGTCGTGCCTGGTTGTCGTGATGATCTCGAGTCGCTCCCTTCCATGGCTGACTAGTGACCATGAGAAGCTCTCTAGCTCCTCCATACTGGCACATAAGGTGGACACCACCATTGAAGTTTTGTGCCTCAAAATTCCTTCCGAGATCACAACTATGCTCATTTACTCACGCAATCTCGCATTCTCAGAGGATCCCGATTACACTTATCTTCAATCTTTACTCCATGATGTTTACGCCACATTACCTGCACCAGTCACACACTCACTGGACTTCAGCCAGTCTAATGATACCATCATACATCCCCCTCCATCCCTGCAAGGTCACTTGGTGGCCAAGGAGGCACCTTCATGTCGATCGAAGACAACACCTCTTTGCAGATTGACTCGTCATGTGTGAGTAGTTTGTGTTCACTCTTCCCACTGTGACTCATTAAGTCAAACCCCCAAGTTTACGCCCACATAATGGTTCCCCTGTGCCTGTAACTGTTTCAAAGACATCACATCGTAAAAATATTTAGTTATGTACTATATCATTCTATTCTCTTTCTTTTTGCTCCCCCAATGCTCGAGCAAATATGTTTTATGTGGAGTTTGTGTACATTTTAATTTATCGTTACACGAGTGACATTACATATTACTAATGTGACAACTTCTTATCAATATGCACATGTATGCCACCTTGCGTTCGCCATCATGTTGTCCCCACTGTAACACTGTCCCCTAGAGATTTCATCTACAAATTGACAATCCGGGGACCTTCTACCAACACGCCGTTGAAATTTTGTGTTTTGATTGGGATTCAATCCAGTCGCTCAGCGATTACAGAATGGGTTTGTCATTTGTATCGCCAATAGTGAACTGGGATCAGTCAGACCTAAGTGTCTGACTCACGATTGCACGATGCTAACCCTTGAATGGTAGGGCTTACACCTCGTTTACTAGAAAGTTTCCAGTGGCTAATGTATACAATCAATCTTAGGGTAAATTTGGTTGGTAATAGTGTTGTGCTGCATGTCCAGGGACCAGGGCACTGCACAAGGGTTCAATTGATTGCAGGCGATTGGGCGATGAAGTTAAGTCCTGAATTCTAGATCTTACTTTCACTGAGGCTCTGCAGCATTTTGGGGTTAGACAATCCCTTGATTCTGTGACATTCTCTAACCTTCGCTAATTGGCGGCAGCTGACGCACCCTCGAATTTTCGAGATCCAACGACCTAGTTACATGTATGTGCCATCAGTTTATATAGAACGGTCATTCACTCATTGGATCCCCAACAGTTACGATCATGCCACCTCGATGACGTCCTCCCAACAAAATTCAGACACCATACCCTACTACTATAGATCCCCCTGTCAGCACATCTGAGACTTCCCATCTCACCATCGTAGTTCCCCCACCTGCTGCTGCAGTTCCACCTGCCGCTGTAGTTCCACCTGTCGCTGTAGTTCCACCTGCCGCTGTAGTTCCCCCTGCTGCAGCCTCCTGAGCTGCAGTGACCACAACTCTCTGAAATCCTCGGAGAACTCAACGGCCCATTACCAATATTCGAGGCAACAAAGCTCGCAAGGCTGGTCCAAGCCACGCAGCAGACGACAGCGAATTCAATGTTGTTGACGACATCTGGGAGGAAGATGAGGACGACCTACTAATCCCAGTAGAAGCAGCCCGCATAGGCCCCAGCCCATTCCAGACGCACACAGGTACAGATACAGCCCGATCTGATCCCTTGGCCACGGGGCGTCGAACAAAACGGCTGGGATCGGAGGTACATCATTTTTTTTACCAAGGATCCAACATCAGGGAAGCGCATTTGTGAGCCCTGTGCGTGAGTATCATCTCTGACTCTTTTTTGTTCATTTCTTTTTCACGCTATTCACCAGGGACATACAGAAAGAAGATGCCTCATATGGTGTCATCGAATACGGTTCGTCAACCGGTACAAGCACTTACGTGTCTATATCACGGCACTGGAGCAATCAAACCTGAAAGTGGTAGCCAAAGAGGTCCAGAATCTCCTTGATATGGGGTGGACTCTCATACAGCTCCGTCAGGAGCTTGACCAGGACCCAGATAAGTATCTTGAGTCATTTGGTTCCCCCCCAGCAGGGGGGTCTTTGGTTCACAACCCAGGCTAGGTGGGTCAGCACTTGCAGATGACATACCGAATTTTACCATCGAGGAGATGCACAAGCAACTCGTCAAATTTATTGTGGTTGATGACCAGGTGAGTACGTATTTGCTCTCTACAATACTGTTATCAATTGGCATCTTTAGGCAGTGAATTTAATGGAATGCCCTGAGTTCCGACGGTTACTTCGACTTCTTTCGCAGTATGCAAGTCCGACATCCCCCATTGGACAAAACTCCGTGAGTTGATAGTCGAAACGTGGTACAAATATTTTGACGTTTTAAAGCAAGATATGGCCATAAGTGTCTGACTCTTTGATCTTACAAATTATCTTATATTCTCTCAGAAAGCAGAGGGCAATATCTTGTTTATGTCTGACCTCTGGTCAGACGAGAATCTTCGTCCATTCTTGGCATTAACAGCTCACTGGATCCCCCAGCAAGCATCAAAGCTTGTTCTCCAGGTCGCCCTTATAGGCTTTACCCACATTCTGGGTCCTCATGATGGGGCATCACTCGCTGCAATTATATTGGGGCTCCTGGACCGTGCGGAGGTGACAGACAAAGTTAGTGATTGACTGCACTGTGTAGCATATTCTGACTTGGGTCTAGGTCGGTCATTTTACTCTAGATAACGCAGCAAACAATAAGACTGCCATGGCCAAGCTTTCTCATCTGCTGTCGACATGCAGTATCGAGTGTGATCCTCTTAATCGCAGGATCCCGTGTTTTCCGCATATAATCAATATATGCGTTCAGCACATTATTAGCACCTACCATTCTGTGGATTTTGCAACGGTGTTCGTTGAATGGCTAGCTCGCGGTACCGTTGTCAAAAAGGGGTTATATTCGGAGGCTCTGACACATCAGCCTGTCAAATGGGGCAGAGGTCTTGTGCATGTGGTCCGTGCATCGGGCCAACGATGAGAAGCCTTTAGGAACACTATCTTGATTGGTAATCAAGGAAATCTGTTTCCAGGAGGAAAGCTTCCAGTCGTCGAACTCCTATGCAATGAGCCTACTGGATGGGATTTGACATATGTCATGCTCAATCGTCTTCGAACACTTCGCCCAGTAAGACTTCATTTCATATAGCATTCATTGTGAATTGACAGTGGCGCAGGCTATCGATTGCTACCTTGCGACTCACCCCAACTTAACTGAATACGGGTTGAGTCCAATGGAATGGATGGTATTGCAAGATCTTGAAGTAATTTTAGAGGTTAGTGCTGACATCATTAGGGCGTGATTCATTTTAATCTATCTCAGGCGCCCCATGCTTGTCAGCAATCAATGTCTAGTGAAAGTACCCCTATGCTAAGTAAAGCAGTCTCCGCCTTGGAAAGTTTGATAGAGTGGTGGGAAGGGGTGGCCCGGATCACGAGGCACTGTGCGCCCATGATTGATGTAGGCTTAACCTGGGCAGATAAGTATGGCCACAAGATGAGCGAGACAAACACAATATGGAATCGTGATGTGTAAGTTTTGTCTTGGTACAGGTCATTCGATCTCACGGTTTTTTATAGTCGTTGACCCTACATTACATTTGTCGCGGATCAATGGTCACTGGGCTGAAGAACAAGCTCATAGTGCCAGGGAGTCTATCATGCGACTGGTACGTCTACCTTGACTCAAATAAGGCATCATTAAGCTAACGTGTCCTCCAGCTACAGGAGAAGAGAGCCAATACTACTCAACGTCCACTCGTAGAAACACCAGCTCACCAATCGCACACTGCAACCTTAGGCGCGCAAATTTACGGTATTCCTGATATTGACTTGCTGCATCACAATCCCAGCGTTCAAACCGTTGATGAGGAATTTAACGCATACAGCATGTCCCATGTCAGCCCTCAAGGAACTGATGTGCTCGCATTTTGGAATGTGAGTTTTTTCTATTGAGTCGCCTACTTCTATTCATTATTTATGGTACATCGACCAGAGCTCGAAGTCCCTATTTCCCACTATCTACAGCCTTGCAATGGATTATCTACCCATCCAGGCTTCCGCTGTTCCCTGCGAACACATTTTCTCGTCAAGCAGCGAAATGTGTACAAAGAAGCGCAATCGCCTCAGCCTTGCCATGATGGAGGTGCTGCAGATGCTGAAATTCTTACTGAAGAAAGAGCGCCTCGACTTCATCAAAGGATGGGCAGCATCCAAGCAGGATATGGAATTCTACACTCAAATACAGTGTACACTGGAGTCAGACAACAAGCGCCAGGAGGAACTCTTGTCATCTGCTGGCAGTACCGGCAGCAGTCGCGAATATGACACTCTTCTCAGAGCCATGGCAGCAGATGAATGTGATGACATTCCCAATGTTCCTATTCTCTATCACTGACGTTTTTCATAATCTCATATACCACTACTACCTAGTACTTGCCACGCTTTGTCTCTCATTATATCGATTTCAATGGTTGACTATTTTCCCCCTAGGTTTCTAATATCGAGTTTTCCGTAAGCATCCACGTCTTGCATCCCAACAACTAAGTGAAGTGATCTGTCTTTTGTCTGTCATATACAATCTGACAGGATCACCTTGCCCTCCCATGTGCTCTACTTACACTCGGTCTTGTATACTAAGCTAATATTACTATCATTTCGCAGGCCCAGATCATTCTCATCGATATATTCTACAACTTTACATGCCAACATTTACCTCCAGGCATCGAAGATGCTCACGAGTCACGATGCCTTTTTTGCTCCACAAACTGGACTCTTTCAGTGTTTTATGCTATGGGACCCTGCAGAGCTTCAAGTCGATGTAAGTTATGTCTTTGCCCTGCACTGCCAGCTACTGACCTGTCATTTAGCTCGACGAAACACAGCCATCGCTGCCTGCTCAATTGAAGACCAAGATTTTTGAGATTGGCGAGGTTTGTAACAGTCAGAATGGGCAATCACAGCTAACACACATAACAGATTTACATCAAGCTTTTTCCAGACCAACTATCATGCTCGCCTGCTGTTGAGGGATTTGTGCAGAGCATATGGGAGCTCATCAGGTCGAACAAGATCCCTGGTGTCGCAGATGACTCTGTACGCTTCCAAGTTTGTTTTGTTTTGTTCTCTAACAACCTCATTAGCATCGGCCTCCTAGCTTGTCTCTCAATCTTTGCATTTCATATCCACTGCAATTCGGTCAGGTTACTATAAGTCACTTTTCTCTTTGCGCGATACCATTGCCTCTCTCGTATAAGGCATCATTATCCCTAATATTGGACTACATGACCATGAGATGGAGCAATTTGAAGACAAGCCACTCAAGTTCATTCAGCTCGACTTGGCTTTTGGAGGCAGGGATGATTTGGAACATTACAATATTCCTGATGCTCAGCTAGAACATCACAGAGTGTATTATCAGTGAGCACACTGATATTTAGTAAGGGTTTGAGCTCATTGTGTTATAGTTTGTCTGTTCCCGGGTTGGTGGAAAAACACCCAAGCAACCATCTCTAAAGTACGTGGAGGCTGTTTTTTGGGAAGCCATTCGTTGGCATATTGTTGCACCACCTGGTGAGAGACTTAATGTGTCAACTATGTCGTTCTCAACATTGTTCTGACAGGTATTCCTCATGCAACATCAAGTGACGACGTCTTTGAGGGCTATTTCATTCCAAAAGGTTAGTCGGCTGATTTGCTATGTTTGCCAATTGCTCCCTTCCAACCTCATCAGCAAACTCGTATGCAACCCGAGACGCAGGTAGTGTCGGGTGTCACTCCAACTTCCAATAACATCATCCCATATACTATCAATTTGCCTAAGGCGCAGATATCAGCATCACTCTTAGCTGCATTATCGAAAATGTCATCTGGAAAGGTGCTGGACCACATTAGGAGAGTCTTCCTCCTGAAGGTCATCAATTCTTCAATGTATTCGTGCTACTTTAAGACACTGCTTTGGATAGAGGAGCACCGCATGGAGTGACTAGTTTTATATGTTACTATTTTAACGAGTTTTCAAGGCGCTGGTGTTGGTTTTGTCGATGAGTGTTACGATATGACGGGCAATAATAGTTTTGTGAACAGGTAATTCATCTTTCCCGAAAACTCTTCCGGCGGATACTACTCATACATCAAACAAATCTATAGCAAGGTCCTTTCCTACATGTCTAGACCCCTTCTTCTTCCCCTCCCCTCCTCACTACCAATGGGACTCCCAAAGACAACGATCTCCAGCAAAACGCGCTTCATGCACGAGGCATCCGAGCTTGGCACATACGCCCTTCATGAGCCTCTGTCACAACACCTTCTCCCACTATCCGCGAGTCACAACAAAACATCCTCAGGATCCAACACTGCCATCTCGGTCTCGATCTTAGCGGCCTCTCTGCAGCTCTCCTTCTCTCCACTTCCCTCTGTTTGGATGCGTGCAAAGCGTTATCAGCCCTCTCCTGCTCCCTGAGTTTTTGTGCGCAATGAGCACTGCCATAGCGCTAACATTGAGTTAGCATTTGATCGAAAATCAGCGCGAATACTCATGTTATCTTGGGGGCCCATTGAGGTCAGATCTGTTGTAGATATGTTGTGAGTTTAGATGTATGTATGTTGTGATCACTCAAATGTTACAAGCTCTACAGCTTCCTGTTTAGTGCACGATGACCTGCACCAAACTGGTTCGGTGCATGGATGACTAATGCTCTCCCATGAGCCTAATACCCTAGAAATCACTATGAAACCATTTCCCTCTACTCTAAAGCCAGAATGCAGCTCAGACAAATATTTCATTTCATCTTTTCAACGGAACTCGGATAGGCTGAATATTTTTGTATATTTAATTCTGCGATGAATTTTGCTTAGTCATCCTCAACAATGACTCAGGCTGAATCCCACGCATGTCAGGTGACTGTGAAAAATAGTTCTCGCATGGGTTACCCTGGAAAAACTTCCTCAAAACCCTAAATACACAGCTCGCGTCATTTCTACGGGTAACAATGTAACATCAGAACAAGGCACCAACCAACAAAAAATCTTGAATATTTCTTTTGCATAACATAATCAGCTTATCACATGATCTTTGACAACATGAGACTAAGCTTTATGAATCCTAACAGTCAGGTGACCTATGACCTAACATCAAATTATGGCAAAGTCGTACCTTGAAATGACTAAGGACTAATGACACAATCATGATACAAATGACTCATGTAAATAGTTACTGGTACAGTCTGAATAAGCCCATTCCCTTTAGGAATGTGTGAAATAGTAGCACAGCCACCACCTTTTGTCTATATAAAGACCCCAATTTTTGCTCATAATAAATAATAGGCCCCATTTTGAAAAGCATAGACCTACGTGTGAAGTGTGATCAGTGTCAGCAACAGTGACGAGGGCTGTTAAGCAACTAACTGAGAGGTCATCGTGAACAACAGCGAGCAAGCTCTTTTTCTTTCTTTTGATTTTCTACTGGTAAAATTCTAGCTTTTTTTTCTTTATTTCTTTTTCTGTGTTTGTTTTTTTTTCTTTTCACTTCCTTTAAAGTTTAGGTGTTATTGTTTTGAATTTGTTTTGGGATTTTCGTGTTGTCTTTACGTCCATCTAAGCAAGAGGCTTAGTGGGGAGACTTCAGGAGTTGATAGTAACGCTTGACCTCACTCATCTGAGTAGTGATACTGAGCCAGGATCTTCCTTGTCTGCTAGACTTTAGTTGTTGAATAGGGGACTTGGTACTGAAACCAAGGACGTCCGTTCCTGATTCTGTTTAATACTCATCGTGAGTTCCTTGGCAGCAGGTTCAACAGTGAGCTAAGAGTTCTACTGAGCATTGATTAGTCCTGACCTTTGATTCTACCTGTTTGTGCTGAGGGGGTGATTGTTGTAACTTCGCACGACTTTCTGTAATAAGTTTATTACAAAAAGCATTGCTACTGACGGAAGGGTTTCTCCTATCATTCTGTTTGTTTTTCATCAATACCACACTGTAGGGCTGATCTTTTCTTTAAATCGCTGCCATACCGTTGGAGTGATTGCATTTCGGTTCTGACCTCACAGAAGTGCTTTTGTCTGAGCGTAGCTTGGGGAAGTGTAAACAGCCACCCACGAACAACCACGTTATCAGTCATTGGTATTTGTCTGAATCGCTGACCGTGGAGATATTTGTTTTTGTAGGTGTTTATCTATAGATCATTTATCTAAGAAGACAACGAGCTTTGTTTCCTCGCATCTCTGGTCTCTTAGAGTCTAGACTTCTAGAATATTCTAAATTCTAATGTATCTTTACTTTAATCTATATATAATTATTTCAATCTGGTTTGAGCTGAGCTTAAGCCTTAACTGTGGCTACATGACCCGGGCCGGACCGTAAAGTATGTAAGCTAGAGCTATGTCCTCAGCTCAGCTATTCACGGCTCTAGCCGCAGCTAAAACCGGCAATAAGCCGGAGCCGCGGCAACACTACCCACATCACTCACTGACCCCAAAAACTATTCCCAGACCGCAGACCCCTGGGTCGAACGCACTTGTCTCACCAAGTATAGCAGACTAGGCAGTGCAAGACCACAACATAAAGATATCAGTTTAGAGCCATCTTTGTATAGCCCCACTCTGTGTTGTATTCCTACAGCGGTCAATTTTAATTTTGTCATAATTGCTGATGGGATTTATAATTAGAAGATTTGATCAATTAATGGCAGCCCACCTGTGGCAATACAATCCCTCATTAAAGGCTCCAAATCAGAACCCTTGAATTATCAACCAGGTGCATTTACACAACAATTAACAAATTTAATATCTCATGAGAGTCCAACTAGGCTCCCCTGTAGGGATGCCAGGAGGATACCCAAAAGAAATAAAACATTGAGAAGTAAAACACTGTATAAACAAAGGAATGAGTCACTGCTGACAAAAATATAAGCTCTCATACACTGTCATGAATAACCTGTATAACCTGTACAAAATAATGCCAAGAGATCAAAAGAAAAACGAAGCAAGCAAAGATCACACCTAATATAGGGAATGACTGATACATATCAACTCTGCCTGAATGGCAGTGCCCACTATAATGAACAAGTCATCAGGCAAGTAATCAAGGGAAATTAATGCAGTAGGTATTTGGTGTGTCTTGCTCTTGTGAGTGTTGCAATGCTTGTTGATAGATCGGTAAATATAATCCTGATGTCATGAATATACACAGATCACATCAATGACTGACTAATCTTACCTTAAACTGCTTGAAGCGAAGAGCATCCCAATGGAGTACATTTTCCAAGTTATATCTGCCATGACCCGGACACCCTGCCTTACCCTCTGGTTGGGGATTTTCAATGCATTAGAACTCATTGACATGATGGAGGAGTACATTGATAGTTGGTCTGGCTCACCAAGCTGCGACACATGCTCAGCTGAGAAAAAAACCGCCCTGAAGACTTTGGAGGTGGAAGGACAAGAGGAGATAGGTGTTGTTGCATGAAATGATGGGGTGGTAAATACACGCAAAGGAGTAAGAACGCGTCCCCTGAGCGTAGAGAATGTTATCTCTTCTTGCGAGGAGATCAAAACAAATGGAGCAGTCAGATAAAGTAATTCTGTGTGATAAGTCAACAGTGAAAGCAGCTGCAGAGGACCATCTGCCTGATAGAAAGCAGGGACAGCCACAGATGTATGAGGCATAATAGACTGAACAGTTGAATGTGAACAATGCTTTATCATAAATGGATAGGATGAGTATCTAGTCATAAAAAGCAGCTTACAGGAGAACACAGTTGCCAGGGAGATGTTGCTGTAAATCTTGTCGCCAAGCATTATTATTGTATATATATCCATGTTCATTAATATAGTCTCTCATTAAAAGCTGTCAACAATATGTGAGCAATTGACTTGCATCACGACCCACCAGTGTTTTTCCTGTGCACCAATGATCCCAAAGAATATCACCTTGAAGGATATTTCATTGGACACAAAAACACTATTATTGCCTGTCCATCTCAAGCAGAGGCACTCTATTGGCAAGCCCCCATACTCTTCACCACCTTGTTCTCAATCTCGTGGGTGAGAAGTTAATTGATTTTGGGAGCTCTCATCAACTTGTCCAGTCTGTTCATGACATGTTGATTGGTATGTAGCTTTGAACTTTGCATATTGTTCCATACTCATACTTGTTATTCACACAGCCCATCAGGATGCATATCAACTCACAAAAATACTACATCAGGACCTCAGTGTCGGGAATATCGTGATCTTCCGAGGGATTGGCTTTCTCATTGATTGGGACCTAATATCCCATATATTCACGCTTCTCTTCCGGACTTCGGACCCTTAGATCCGATCCGGTCCGATGTATAGATCTGTTTCTGATCCGATTTACGATAAGCTTTCTAATTCATTTCCTGTTCATATAACGTTAAACACAGCCTATTCAGTATTTCCTTTTCCTGGTGTTTCAGTTATACTTATTACCGGTATGCTTACTGATCTGTTAACCTATGTTTCATTTCTGACTCGCGTTTGATAACCTTTGCACATGCTTCATACATAGCCTCAGACCTTTGCTTACTGATCCTTCTGTTATCCTCATAGTATATAAACTCGTGCATATGTCCTGTAGTACCTCAGTTCAAATATCATCTTAGTTTCTCCTCTTTCTATCCTCCAGACTTGAGTCCTTCTTACTCTTGTCATCCTCCGAGACTTCGGATAGATTCTGATAGTCTATATCCTCGGCTCTACCTTCGGGTAGTCTTTACTCTGTTAGTTTCTAGTTCGGATACGTCCGGATTAGCCTTATACGCATTTCCGATATCCAGAAGACATCTGGATATACTACGAGACCCATCCGGACCTTTGGACACGTTATTGTTAGTACTTTGAAATAAGGGACAGTACTTGGGAAAGGGGCACAGCATACGAGCTGAGGCCGAAGTCCTTCAGATCCGACCCTATGAGAGTACGACCTTAACATTGGTACTCATTTGTATTGTGTTGCGTGCTCTCACATTGTTCAGACCGGCCATTTTACTCTTGACAATGTGGCCAACAATTATACCGCAATGCAGGAGCTTTCTACACTACTTGGGCAATGTGGGATCAACTTTGATCCGGTTGAACACAGGATACCGTGTTTCCTGCACATGATAAACATATGTGTGAAGCATATCATTGGACAAATACCCTACTGCTGACTATTCTACTGTGTCTGATACGTGGACAATTGAAGATCAGGTTATCAAGAAAGTCGATTATGTCCAGGCCATGCAAACCAAGCCTCTCGAGCGAGCCAGGACAATTGTCTGATTGATCCGTGCATCAAATCAGTGGCATGACAGGTTTCGTGACTGCATCCTTAAGGGTAATGAGGATGGTTGGTTTCGAGATGACAAGGGTGACTGACTCTATACAGCTCCCGGTCGTAGAACTCCTTCTCGATGAGCCCACTAGATGGGACTCGGCATATATCATGATGAACCGTTTGCGGACACTGCAGCAGGTAAGATTGCACATCATAAAACATATGTCATAAACTAATACTGGCTCAGGCGGTAAATGCCTTTTTTGATGCTTGGCCTCAATGCAGCATATCCAACAAAAGATTGAGTGATGTTGATTGGCAGTTCCTTCAGGACCTGGAAGTGATCTTAGAGGTAAGTACTGATGTGTTCAAAGCTCGTAATCTAATTTAACATTTCATATCAGGCACCGCATGCCGCCCAGCAAAAACTCTCCAGTGAAAGCACTCCCTTACTGAGCCGTGCCGTTCCAACTTTTGAAGAGTTGATCAATAGCTGGGAGTCTCTTGGCCAGCATGTACCTTACTGTAAGCCTATTGTCGACATAGGCTTAACCTGGGCAAGCAAATACACTGACTGGATGAGTGCGACACATGCTTATTCTGTTGCTATGTGTCAGTCCCGTGTTTTGTTTGAATAAATATTGATCTCATGATTACTTTCATAGTTATCGATCCTGCGATGCAAACATCTTGGATGGACAATCTATGGGAGAAGGACTGTGTTACTGAAGCCAATGAGTTTATCTTGAAGTTGGTATGTCTCTGTTGTAAATAAATGCATGACATTGGATTGATTTTTTCTGCAGATGCATAGCAAAAGAGCGGAAAACACTGATCCTGCACATTCTCAACCTGTAGTGGCCCCACGACTGCTGCCATGCACACTAGGCTCACATTGCTATGGGCTTCCCATGGCACATGCACATGTGCTGCATCAACACAGCGGTGGTCAAACGGTAGATCAGGAGTTCACTGCTTATGCCACGGCTACGCTTAGTCCTCATGGAACAGACATACTTGCATTCTGGAATGTGAGTCTGTTACCTCTTCAAGTCACACCCTTTTCATTAACCACGAGCTGTTGACTAGGCTTTGCAGTCCATATTCCCGACTATATTTTCAATCGCCATGGACTACGCTCCAGTACAAGCCTCTGCGGTGCCGTGCAAGCGAGTATTTTTATCCAGCACCAAAACCCATACAAAGAAAAGGGATCACCTCAGTCCCGTTTTGATGGAAGCATTGCAGATGGTCAAGTTTTTCCTTAAGAAAGAATGGCTTAACTTTACGAAAGGTTGGGCAGCCTCTCAACGGGACATGGAACATGGGGTGGTATATGACATGGGCTCTGGCGAGCCTTTGACATCTACCCACAGCGCAAATGACGCTCTTCTCAGAGCCATCGCAGAGGAGGAGTGTGACAATATTGAGGACACTGCTATCATCTATGACAAGTGACCCTTACTTCTATGACTTTTTTTGTCTGGCATCTACTGTTTTGCCTCTCGCCTGTTGTTTGCACTATCTTGCTCATTGTTGTGCTGATTTTGATTTCAATGCTTTATTTGTTTCTCACCAGCCGCACAGTGACCAGCTGACAGTGTGCGCTTCGCCCGACCCAGTCCCAACCATCTCTGATATCAACACATTGTGATTGCCAGCAAGGAGTTTCAGGGCGGACTGTTGAGACTATGGGCGGTATTTTCACTTCCCCACAACACTTGCGCAGGTGTTGAGTGGCATTACTTTTCTGATGTTGTCCTGAGTCCTGACCTTTGCTCTCATTTATTTGATAGACAGATGAATCAATCCCATGGGAGACGACTACCCCACGCTGTTCCGTGCGTGCGAGCCTGAACTGTGATGACTCTGTTTTACTTACTGACGATGTTCACAAGTTTGGGACAGATGAGCTTGAGGCTGTTCCTTATCCCGACTGTGTCGCTGTCCCAGTCAGAACTTGCTTCTCTGAATACTGTGGTTGTTCCATCTTATACAGGTGAAGACGGTTGTTCTTTACTTTCAATGCTTTATCAATTTTGACTAACATTGTTTCCAGGCAATCATCAGCTCGCTGAAGAGGTAACTGAGGACAAACTCAGGAGAGTGAGGAGGAAAGGTGAACACCTTTTCCTACACATTGCCAGTGCAAACATGAACGTAAGTGAACCATCTGAAACCGCCAAATCCCCTCTCACACAACCCAACCCAACCCAACAGGAAGACACATTCCCTAGCCCCCACATCCTAAATGCTGCCCGCACACCACATGAATGCTACCTCCAAAACGACGGGTGCTTCAAAGTCTTAGGTGACAAACTAGCATCCACGATACTGGCTGAAGTCCTCTGGGCAGTCGCATTGCTCGAGAACGTGCACCAAGGGCCTGGCCAGTCTGGCAAACTTATGCAGTTCTTGGATGCGGCCATTCCCAAGTTTCAGGCTTCTCTGACAGGATGTAGGGTGAGATGTGTCACTCACTGCATTTCACTAGGTTTTTTCGATGACACCCAAGTGAGTCCTCTACCTTTTTTGACAAGCTCTTTTTCTGACCTCTTTAGTCCTCTACCGTACGTGATGCCCATACCCTCTCTCCTGCACACAATCCTCGCAGTCCTCGCCCATCCTTGTCTGCCATCCCACGTGTCTTCTTGCACGACTTTCATTATTCTTCCATCCCTCTCACTCCAATACCAATGGAGAAACCAAACTTCGGCAACACCCAAGGTGCTCCATCTTCTCTCATGATCCTCCTATCATCGAAGTTGCTGCAGTACCAGACAAGAAGATATTTCTTTCTCCTCATCTGTTTCCTATCACCATGGTTCAATGATTTCTGTTCAGGCATTATATGTTGCTCCACGGCCATGGCCACAGCAGCAAATGCAGTTGCATGGCCAGGGCTTGTCATCGCAATCTCAGCCCACCACCACACCCGCTCAAGGTACTAGCACTTCCGCATCAGGTGCAGCAACCACGCAGTCACCACCCATCCCACTGTGGGCTCGTTTTGTTTTGTTTATCTGTTGCACATCTCCCCTGCACACCAATGGTCATTAATACAGGAGCAGCACATGTACAGTCATTTTATCCTTCACATTTTCCGTCAATCTTGTTTCCTCGTCATGAGATTCATGCAATCATGTTAACAGTCACAATAAAAACATCATACTCATTCCCAAGCTTACAGTCCCGGTATTACTAATCTGGTTGTCAGGTTCGAGATCTTCTTCAAAGATAGCCGCACACTGCTGGTTATTTTTTTCTTGACACCCAGTACAGATTGATGATTGTTTGCCACTTCAATATTCCTATGCAGCCATTTACCAATATGTTCAAGACACTACAGATCTCATAAGGGGATGCAAGCAATGGGACATGGATTTGGTGAACATTTTTCACCCTCTCAGTTACGAAGGCACAATTGGTAGGTTTCTCTGTCGGAATTTACTTTTCGTTCGATGGAGCAAGCCACTATCGCGATCACTTGACAACATACGAACATGGTGAGAGCAGAACGAAAATATGTTGACCTCATCCGGCAGAGTACCTTAGGCCTCTTCGCTAACTGGGATCCAGAGAACCCAATCAAGGTCAGCAATATCCCATTGGTGTAATGAAAGGGGTATGCTGACTGAATGGCGGAGGTCAGATCGTAATCATCTTTAGGATATGCTGTAGAATGCACTCACTCATTCTCTCAGACCCTGAACCTGAGTACCTTCGCCAACGCAATCCAAAACCTTGACAGACGCCCCGACACATGAACAAATGTCACTTCTCGATCCTGTGAACCTCTCGTCTCCCCCAACATCTCTGCATTCCTTGCCGTCACCTGCTTGGCTTTGGTGATGTGTGCATACGGACCTATTTTTGGACTTAACACACGTCCAAACATCACAAAGGTACAACGTACTGCCATTTGGGGTGCCATTTTTGTTGTATGTGAAGGATCTTGGGAACTAAGTTGTTTACTTGGATTGTTGATAATCGATCGATAGTAAGATGTAACATTTCTAAATTTAATCTCATTTCTAAATTTGAATTACACTAAAATTATCTACACAGGCTTGAGCCAGCTTGCAGCTACTTGCCGTGGCTGTATAAGCCAGACCGAGTTTTGATTATGTAAGCAGTGTGACTTGTGAGCTTTGGTCAAGCCCAAGAATCAGAGCCGGCTTTAGCCAAAGCTGTGGCAACACTAGTCAAGAGTAAGTTCTAATATGAATTACACTTGTCACAGCTCCTGGAAGTTGCTCTCCTTGTCACCCACTCAAATTATTAATCGTGAGCACCTGTCATATCCCGTATTCCGAACCTACATCCGATAATATTCCCACGCCTCATCCGGACCTTCAGATGTCCTATCCATGTCTGCAGTCCTCTATCCATCCGGATCCCTGCACCTCCGCACATCCACATCCAGATCCCTTTACCTTCGCAGCTAGCCTGCATCATTCATCCTTTGTCCTATCCCACATATCCACGCATCTCGTCCAGACCATATCCGATCTGATCCAGTCTGATGCATAGATCCGCTTCCTAATTCATTTCCTGTTCTTATAACATTAAACACAGCCTATTCAGTATTTCCTCTATTCCGCTGTTTCGGTTATATCTATTACCGGTATGCTTACTGATCCTTTAACCTATGTTCATTTCTGACCTGCATTTGTTAACCTTTGCATATGCTTCATACATAGCCTCGGACTCTGCTTATTGATCCTTCCGTTATTTCTCTTAGTATATAAACTTGTGTATATGTCTTGTAGTACCTCAGTCTGAATATCATATTAGTCCTCGCACTAGATCTCACTCTAAGTCCTCATATCAGTTCTAGTCTTCCAACTTAGTCAATATCCATCTCAGGCCTAGGGAGGAATTCCCTAGGCCGGAGTTCCGATCCTCCACTCATCCACTCATCCGATCCTCCGAAGTTTCCAGAAGTCCATCTGGATCTTTCCCGCGGTCCTCCAGACCTACTCTGCTTCGGACATTGTCCTTGCAGCTGTTCCTCTGTTTGCTTCTACTCAGGACAAGTCCTGAGTAGCCATTACACATATCTGTATCAGGACGAAACCTCATTGTAATTTCCGGAAGTTCCTCCAGAACTTTCCCGCACTCATCTGGAAGTTACTTACACCTGTCTGGAAAGTCCTTCCAAAGTTTCCCGCGCCTTCGGACATTCTTTGGACATTAATAGACTAGGAGGCATTTGTCACAATGCAACATCTGGATGGGTGAGTGAGCTGGACATGGTGCGTTCGGATGAGTTTGAACGTAGTCCATGTCGTCTTGTGTGATTTCCTGTGCATAGTCCTATAGAGCCTAGACACATTATAATTCACTAATGGAGATGGGCAGCAGACTTACTATTGTGGATGGTGTTACCTCACAGGTCTCAGCCTGCTCCAAATTCCCAGCCTGCATCTCTACCCCAGCCTGCTCCTCTGTCCTGGCCTGCTCCTCTACGTCTTCAGCCTGTTCTTCATGAATAGGCTAATAGTATAATTAGTGTATTCACTTAACTCACTGTATGACTTACTTGGTTTTCATTAATATCAAATGCCTGCAGATAGTGCATTAGTTTTGCGTGTGATCAGGACTACTGACTTACATTTGTGTGTGCTTCAGCCATTATTGATAGGATCAAGGTGTTGTTTGAAGATTAACGCTTTTGATGATTAATGCATTATGTTCAATGTATTATGTTTGATGTCTCTGTCACAAGGTCACTCATCACAGGGGTTTGTACAGTACTTAATCATTATTGTACAAATGTTGCTGCAAAATTGCATGGCTTTTATTGTCACAATTGGACATTATATTCAGACCAGCGGGCATGATAAGTGCAGCAGTCACATGCTGAGCGCTCAGCGAGCGCCCAATGAATGCCCACTAATAATAAATTTTGCATTTTCCCAAACTCATTTCAATGTAGGGCAAATTTAAAGTTTCTCGGAGTGGCAAAAAAACACTTGTGATTATATAATATTTTACAGAACATTTTGCTGCACTTCAAAATTTTGGATCTATCTTTGGATAAAATAGGATTGTACAAGTTGACATTTGTGCGACGATAAAACTTTTTTTATGCATTTAGATAGACTTTAAATTGGTGTTGAAATGTGTTATTGCACTTTGTCATTTTACTATGAGGGGCACCACTGGACAAAATAAAACAAATAGTTGCGTGGTGAAATTCAAAAATTTCGACTGAAAACCAATCATCAAATCAGAAAAGGTAATTTTGTGCAATCATAATCAGCTGCGAGCGCTATAATGCTACAATTCACATTGCCCTTAGCCCTTCGACAACAATCTCGATGACGATGAACAGTGACTACCAAGGAAAGTATTGAGGGAACCAGGGAACTTGAAAGTTCTGTTCGTTTGTCCGTCCATGCCGGCCTGTCCCGTCTGTTCAGAATGTTCTGGCTGTCCCAGTTGTAGTAAATCATGTGGGCAATACTAGATGCTACCCATGGCCCTCCGGGCATAACTCCTGCACAACGGGTGCCATCTACTCAGGTGCAAGTAGAACGGGCCGACCCTGGCCTGACGAAAGCATCTGTCTGGACAACAACCGTTGGCATCAGTGAGCCAAAAATTTCGAACTATCTCACTCAGGCTCATTACAATTTCCAGTTGGTTTCCATTCTTTCAGTTAGTATCAGATGTCCTACTCCTGGTCGCTCGTGTAGATTGGTCTGCGTGCAGCTCTAACATACATGCTATACAGGTCATCTATGAACCCAAAGTCAAGTATCACATCGGTGACAAGCAGCCACCATGAATATCTGACTCCCTTTTGGGATGGCTGCCTCCTCTCATACACACAAAGGAACCTGAGCTTGTTGACAAGCTTGGATTGGATGCCGTTACCTTTCTCAGATTCACTCGCATGACCCGATCATTTTACTCGGCCATCGCTTTTACATGTTGCACCATTCTTATCCCAATCAATGTATCCTACAACCTCAAGAACATCCCTTCGACGGAACGGGATGTGAAGGATTCTTTCCTCTTTGCACATGCCATGGCCTTGTACGTGATCTCAGCGCTCATCATGGTTTTCATATGGCAGCACTGGAAAGAGATGCTCTGACTTCGGCAGCAATGGTTTCGCTCTCCCGAATATATGTGATCCTTTTATGTGTGGACACTTGCGGTCATGCATGTACCCAAGAAATACCAATCTGACGAGGGCATCCATGCCATCTTCGCAAGTGTTCAAGTCCCATACCCTACTACCTCGGTGCACATTGGTCATAAAGTTGGACGGCTACCCGAGCTTATTGAATACCATAACACTGCCGTCCGTGAACTCGAGCACAGGAACCGAGGGAGATGATGATGAGCAGGGATCCGGGGAGGTAAGCTACAGTACACCATCCTCATGTATAAAAAAATGTCTACAAATCTGTAAAGCTGTAGACCAAATAAGATGTCTGGATTCCATGCTGCAAGAGTGGACCGGTATCAAAGCCTCAAGCTGTATTCCAAGAAACTGCACTTGCTCGAATGAAAGTGGGCTGTCCGCCTCTGGAACCACGACCTCTGAGAACTGCTGTGGGCGGTGAGTGACGAAAGGATTCCCACCAAGTTCTTCTTCTTCGTTGTTTGCATGATGGTGATCAATTAAATGACGGTCATCGATAGACTCCCAGTTAATCCTGTATGATGCTGGATCATCCAGATCTTCATCATCTTCGAGACCCTCAAAACCACGCACACCATTTTCTAGCATTCTGAAGAAAAACATATCGCGTGGACTGCTGTGCCAGTCACCTCAAATAGACATGACATGGTTGTTCCATGTTTCTGCCCATTCAATGGCATCCTCGTTGATAGCATCTAGGAAGAGGTGGTGTAGTAGCCACATGTGACTGTCTAGGTCAGGATTGAGGCCATTGTGTGCTTCAAGGTTCTGAAAGAAGTCCTTCCACTTGGCGCCAAATCCACTTGTGAGGTCGCACCACAGTCGTTCGATGCGCACATTATGTACGCTCCTGTAAGATAATGTATTGATGTGGGACTTTTAAAATTCTTGATTGTTCTTACCGGCCCCAGATATATGAACCATGCCCTAAGCACCGTGTTTCCTCCATATAATGAGCAACACCCAAGTTCTCAGTGCCATGATCTCCTCGCACACGACTAGGCAAACCCTGGATCTCGATGATTTCCATGAACAAGTCGAGGACAGTTTGAGCACGGTTGTTGTCACTTGCCCTGATGCCTGTGATGAACCGAGAAAAGCCATCTATGAAGGCATGAAAAACAATTTGGTAGCGTATCAGCCCTTAAAATCATTCTGAGCAATGGGACATGTGACAGAACAAAAAGAACTGACCATGCTGACCATCATGATGGCTGAGTGAATTAGGCCCTGCTACCTTATAGACTCGGCGCTGTATGTGCCGAGGACCAAATAAACCTGTAGGAGGCCCATGAACACGTGTATATGATGCGTGAATTCGTCGGCGGGGGATTCAATGTCCAAGAAATCTCATATGTCTGTCAATCATTCTTCTACCAAAGCGGGGAAAACTTCAAGTATCTCTCAAGTAATGGAATCAAGGTCATCATCCGAAAGTCCAGAGTGATCCTTGGATGCTTGGGTGTAAAATCTAGTCTTATCACCATTCTCATCCACAAAGTCGACATAAACAGGTGGACCAGGTTCAATGAGGCCATGTTCGAGAGCCCTACGACGGACTGTACGAGCGGAGCATCCAACAAGTGGTGCAAGATGTGTTGGTCCTCGCATTGAAAGCGCAATGCCCAACAAATTTGGATCAATCTTCATGCAGGGACTCCCACATTGGCCAGTATGAATTGTCTGAGAGAGTTGAACTGGAGGGTGATCGGGGGCATCTACAGAAACCAATGCTGCATCGTCAAGAGCATTAAGCATCTCTTGGAGGCTGGTTTCAATAACATGAATCTCATTATGTGAAACCACATCTATATGCTGATGAACTATGTTAATCTCATTGCCAGAACAATTCAATTCATCAGCCTACAACCTACTTGTTCAACAGTGCCAAGGAGCCGTAGACAGTTGCGCTTGGCATCTTCTAGTCTTGTGATATCTCCAACTTGGATTCGTAGGACTGTATTGATGTGCTGACCTAGTTCAATGAATGCTAGACGTATTGTAGCCAATGGGAGAGGAATAAGCTCATGGTTTTCATCCATAGTAGCACAATATGTGGCACAGACCAATGTTAGTCATATATGATCATTGATCATATATGACTAACATTGGCCCGGGCCAGGTATGAAATGGTGGTAGACTTGCAATCGAACACTGGACTGGCACAAGCTTGTAAGGATGGCAGCAGTCGTATAGTTATCTGGTATGGACTTGGAGGTGTGCATGTATTACTCCAGTCATGTAAACTAATACAAGTGAATTAAAGCTCTTGATACCCCTTGAGCTCCTCCATTCTCGTCTTCTCCATCCTCAGGTACTAAGTCATTATCTGGTGATGACGATGGTGTTTGCTGCTGTGGTCCGGTTCAGTCCAATTCAGAGGGTCATAGAGGAGAACCAAGGACCGGACCATTGGTTTGGTTCTATGAAATGTCTGGGTACCATTGACCCCGGTTGTGATAAATTTCAGGTTCTCTGCATTGCGAGCCAGATCTATGTGAAGGCCACCTAATCAAATTGAGCCGAATATGTATTCCTTAGAGATTGATTTGAGCAGGACAGCAAATAAACTGGTTCTCTGAAAGTGAGGGAGAGACAATACGTACCCTTCAGTCATTTACACTGTATGTCCCCAGGAAGATAAATGTGTTCTGAGCTTCCTAGGTTAATCTCAACCTGTCTCCCTGAGAGTAAGTAACACTAGGGCAGACATAGACCACTTACTCAGCGTGTAGCCCTTCGTGTGCCTCTATAAGCACCTCAAGATATTTGCTAGCCACATATAATTGATGGATGAATCAAAGGAGCAGGAGAAAGGGATTGACGTGGTGAAGATAAGTTAGAACAAAGTAGGAGAATGCATATAGGGCGACCCACAGAAATGTTATCATAATGTAGGGTTATCCTGATGTTGCATAAGAATAGACACCGCAACCAGGCTCAGAGGAAACAAGGAAACAAATGACTATTTCATTCATCCCCTCAGTCCTTGTACATTAGACGAGAGCAGAAGCTTTTAACAGAGGCCAATAGTTCCGCATACACCTAACTTCCTTCAAACTTGACTGGTAGTAGCTGTCCCACTCATCGACGTTGATGTAGGTCGCAAATAATGTGTAGATTCCATCATCGTTGCTGACATGGAGGGTTCGTGGACACGTTCGTTGCTATGTCGAAGACAGAATAAAATGTGTGATGCCAGAATGCTGTGAGTGACCAGCTATAGCCTAGTGCAGTGAGCTCCAGATCAACTAGCGGTCAGAGTGCAG
The DNA here is from genome assembly GCA_016647685.1 of Suillus tomentosus. Classification (NCBI taxonomy): domain Eukaryota; kingdom Fungi; phylum Basidiomycota; class Agaricomycetes; order Boletales; family Suillaceae; genus Suillus; species Suillus tomentosus. Next base: position 33,684 of record JABBWJ010000062.1, on the reverse strand, counting down.
CCGGTGACATATGTGTCAAGCATATTGCTATAGGCGCTCTGCAGATAAGACGGAAAGTTAGTGAATCGTAGGATTTAACAGACTAAACGCGTACTGGAAGAGCAGCTCCGATGATAACATTGGCGAGTGTGATGCCTTTTTCAAACATATTACTCAATGATATCTTCAGAGCCAACTGTTTCCACGCACCGAGGATGTATAACATGTAGAACATGCCGTCGTGGTACAGGGTTACTACAATTCTGCTCTGAAAGCTTTTATAGTCGTGAACCCTCTTATATACAGTAAGGATCAATATCACTGCCATATTGTTATGAATAAGAAGGCAATAGGCTTTCGAACATCACCAAGAATATGTATGCGACCACACCATTGTGTGTTCCCTCGAAGTAACAAGTTCCTAGGGAGGGTTGCTCTGATAGTCAAGTTAGAATCACTTTTATTTGTGAACACTAATGAACCGGGTTGCACAAAAGATAGCACATGAGGTTGGGCCACTGACCAATAGCCTTCAGTTTCTCTGGGTGAGCAAGATATAGGTCTTCCATAGATTTCCAGGTGTCCAACCAGTCGTGTTCCTTGTCCGCAGCCGGTGACAACCTGAATGTAATAAATAAGCACTGAAAAAACATGAAGTATCGAAACGCACCACTATCCGTCATGATAATGATCAACTTGCATATTTACAAATTAGCAATGCAGTGTTGGTGCAGATACAATGCTGCGTATGTCATAATCAGATGCCAAAGCCTTCGAACTTGGGATTTTCATTGTTTGTTGGACAATAAGACACTGTGGGAAGTAAATACCCTTAAAATAAACATGAGTGCGAGGGTGGGTGAAAAGGTCTGATGTTGTGCAGAGGTCATTGATGACCGGCGCGTACGCTCCCCCATAAATGCGGGAGGCAAAACACTGTGGGACGACATGTAAAGAGAATGCAATGATGATGCCGCTTGGGATAACTTAAAAAGTGCACCTTGATAATTCTCTCCAACACCAGGTAAATTCACCAGCTGCTCGATACCGCATCGCTTGAGGATCACCTCAGCACCGATCCCAGACCTCTCCAGGATGGTCAGGGAGCTGAATACCCCCAGTGCACCCATCAACTCACTGCCACCTCCCATACCCGTACCCACCATTCCTGTGCCTGCTCCCATCCCCACACTCATGTTGTGTGAGGTGACAGGTTGAGTAGTACTGTCTGGTGCTAGAATTGGTGAAGGCGAAGGCGTAGGGCAGCGTGAAATGCCCGGAGGCACAGAGGGTGTCGAAGCACTTGGAGGCTCTGTGAGGGAGGAGCGCTGGAGTGTGCCAAAGGAGAGATCGAAGAAGAGTTAGATATGGAGGACCTGTATGCGGGAGAATGAGTTTGAGGAGATGAGTGATGAAATGAACATAAAACGTACCTGATTCACCGTATGTGACGCCGGCTGTGAGAATGAGTGTGGGGCTAAGCTGCTTGACATCGTATGCAATGAGGAGAGTGCAGCAGGAGAGCGTGTGGTTGATGCCACAGGAGGCGACTGCGCGGCTGATTGGGTCAGTGCCATGTGGGATGACTCCTCTGGCAAAGTGTCAGATAACTTTTGCAGATGGTGCACTGCGTCATGGATACGGTTTCGTAGTTCCTGCGCTTGCTGGGGTTTGTAGGTGTTGTAGCCCATGGGCCAGCATAGGGTCTTAATCCACATCTCCATGATGTGGGGCGTCCACTGGACACCATTAAGTTTCGTGCTGTGGCGCAACATGGCTACAATATCAGTAGGATCTTCTTTCTTGTAGTGTACGAGCTTGAGAGCAACACCCCAAAACATGGTAACACTAATGACAACGAGACGGCCTGGCAAGTTGTAGACGGTGTTCATATCAATGTTGTTCGCCTGCTTGGAGTCACGGTAGATGGGGTCATATAACTGCCCTTGTGTGCTGAGGGAAGAGCATGAGATGTGTGGAGGGAAACTGCGGGGCGACTCACTTGTGGGCGAATGGGAGGGCAATGTCAGGGTCTGCATTCATCCAGTCGGTGCTGTGAGGTGTATGCATTGATAAATGCCTTGTGAGAAAAAGGATTCACATACCCAATGCAAAACTTGATGGCAACAGCGTTAATACAACACTGTAAGCGCTCTTCAGCATCATAGACTCCTCGCTTCTGCCACTCATGCCCAAATGCCCGGCGTATATAGTCAATATCTCTTGTAGTTTGTCGACAACTGTTTGTGGAGAGGTTTGGGTGTAGAATCATCACTGCACCACCATGAATGAATAGGCGGATTTGGCAACCGAACTCTTGTAAGATGAGTAAGGAGAGTTCACCAAGGAGGGTGAGGAGGAACTCCCTTGCACAGGCTGCAGCCATTGAGCAAGCTTAGGGTTAGGGTTAGGAGTTTGCACCTGCACAAAGCGAATTTGGGGGGCAAGTCGGAGAACTTGTACATCTCACAGTACTAGTACAACTTGCCACACCCAAACCATTGGTGTCCGTGCCAGCTTCCAAGCTGCACTGTATGTATCGCCTCCAGTTCAGAGCTGAACAAGTCATATATTCGTACGTGTGTACATACTTAGAACCGGTCTTGGTGAAAATTTCGGTTGTAATGATCACGTGACCATTAACACAACCAAACATTGGCTTCGGTTGATGCAAACAACACGTAAATAACCCCTACCACTTACCACTAACCATGCCTCGCACAAGGACTACTAACAAGCCTACTCTAGGAACCAAGAAGAAGTTCCGAGCGCTACAGAGGCAAGTCGATGCCAATGAGTGGGAGGTACAACATGTGATGTGTAAGTCCTATGTTAGCATTAGTCAAGTGTCCTAACTGCGAAAAATCTAGGCGCTGTTCTCATCCTGTAATGGCATCGCCTCGAGCCCCTTCAGTGACAAATTACGTATTATACGGGCCTGTCATATCCCGCATTCCGGACCCGGACTTATCACATATCATTTCCGGATATCCGGATCTGGCCGACGTCTATCCATGTCCGGATCCGACCCGCGTCTAACTTCCGTGCCTTATCCCTTTGTATGTTCCTACTCCGGTTAGACTAAATCATTTTCCGTACCTCATTTCATTTCCCCCCTTTATTTTCCTCTGATCTAATCTCCGGGTTCATTTAACTATTTTCCGATAGACTAGCGTTTGACTTTTCCATACGCTCCCTCCACCGCTTTGTATAGCTTCGGACTTCGCATCTTAGTAGTATATAAACCCTGTAGAATCTATGTGCATCTTTAGTTCGAATATTATCTTAGACTCTGCTCATTCCTTCCTCCGTCCGACTTGAGTTATCCTCTCGTCGACCTCCGCTCATCTTAGGATTGATTCCTATTGACTTATCACCTCCGCCTCTACCTTTGGTAGTCCTCCGCTGTTTCCTTTCTAGTTCGGACTTCGTCCGGATTAGTCTTATCTCTTGTTCCCGAACGTCCGCCGGAATTCCCGCGCATCGGACATCGGACTCCGGACATCGCCCGATGCCCTCCGGACATCGTCCGGTAACCTTCGGATATTGTTCAACAATCTTCGGAAGTTAGGGGCACGTACTCGGGTAAGGGGCGCAGTGCACGAGCTGAAGCCAAGCCCTTCGGATTTGACCCTTGAGCACGTTCTTAACAGGGCCACCCGACCTACATAATATCCCATATGAGATGGGCCAGCGGATTATGGGCCCATGTTGTGTATATTCTCGATGATGACAGATGGGTCGGGACACATATTATTTCCAATGGAGACGGGTGGGCCCATGTATGCCAATGATATATATATCCTTGATGTTGAGGGATGGGCCAGGGGAATGTGATCATTCATGGAGATGGGTGGGCCCATCTGGGTGATATGTAGAGTAGGATATTATAGACAGCTGGGCTGAAGAGAGATGTAAGGCAAATATTGTTATATAGACGGGCAGGCCAACAGGGGTGTACTACATATATGGGTGGGCCGAGGTAGGGGAATATTACATAGATGGGTGGGCTGACGTGGGGTGTATTACATATACAGGTGGGCCGACGTGGAAAGTATTACATATACAAGTGGGCCGACAAAAGGGATATCAAATAGACAGGTGGGCCAAGGTGGGGTATAATTATATAGACGGGTGGGCCGATGTTGGATGTATTATATAGATGGATGGGCCAACATAGGATGTATTACATAGACGGGTGGGCTGACATGGGGGAATTGTACATAGATGGGTACATATATGGGTGAGCCTAGATACATTTCATCAAGACATACAGCTGATGTAGCCACCAGCAAATCAAAGACATAGGATACATGTACACTATGAGTGCATATACCTACCATCGACCACCGAATCTAAAGCCCTCCGGGTTTCAGGAGTGCCGAAACCTGGAGTTCCGAAACCCGGAAATCGAAACTTGGGAGACATTTGATGAGACATCTTGTCATATCCCATATATTCACGCTTCTCTTCCAGACTTCGGACCCTGAGATCCAATCCGGTCTGATGTATAGATCCGCTTCCGATCCGATTTACGATAAGCTTTCTAATTCATTTCCTGTTCATATAACGTTAAACACAGCCTATTCGGTATTTCCTCTTCCCGGTGTTTCGGTTATACTTATTACCGGTATGATTACTGATCCGTTAACCTATGTCTCATTTCCGACTCGCGTTTGATAACCTTTGCACATGCTTCATACATAGCCTTGGACCTTTGCTTACTGATACTTCCGTTATCCGCATAGTATATAAACTCGTGTATATGTCTTGTAGTACCTCAGTTCGAATATCATCTTAGTTTGTCCTCTTTCTGTCCTCCGGACTTGAGTCCTTCCTACTCTTGTCACCCTCCGAGACTTCGGATAGATTCCGATAGTCTATATCCTCGGCTCTACCTTCGGGTAGTCTTTACTCTGTTAGTTTCTAGTTCGGATACGTCCGGATTAGTCTTATACGCGTTTTCGATATCCGGAAGACATCCGGATATACTACGAGACCCGTCCGGACCTTCGGACGTGTTATCGTTAGTACTTTGAAATAAGGGACAGTACTTGGGAAAGGGGCACAGCGTACGAGCTGAGGCTGAAGTCCTTCGGATCCGATCCTATGAGAGTACGACCTTAACACATCTTTCAAAAATGTTTAAATCAACCTTTCATATATCCATACACATTGTACCAACCCCTGAACCCCAAAATTGTAGACTGCTGGGTTTTGGGTTTTGGGTTTTGGGGTTTGGGGGTCCCAGAACTCGGAACTTGGGAAATTTGTGGAGATCAATAAAATTTGATTTACAATCAAGTTGATTGACAAACACATTGACTTACCCATGTTTGAAATATATTTTTGTTGTCTCACATACTGAGTTCCGAGTTCCGGGACCCCCAAACCCCAAAACCTGGCAGTCCACAATTTAGGGGTTCAGGGGTTGATAAAATGTGTATGGATATATGAAAGGTTGATTTAAACATTTTTTGAAAGATGTCTCATCAAATGTCAAGTCCCGAGTTTTGAATTCTGGGTTTCAGGACTCCGGGCTTCGGGACTTGGCACTCCCGAAACCCGGAAATCGAAACTCAGGACTTGACATTTGATATGCGACATCTTTCAAAAATGTTTAAATCAACCTTCCATATATCCATACACATTTTACCAACCCCTGAACCCTGAAATTGTGGACTGCCGGGTTTCGGGGGTCCCGGGACTCGGAACTCGGGATGTGAGACAACAAAAATATATTTTGGGGTTTGGGGGTTAGTGAAATGTTTACAGATATACATAGGTTCATATAAACATGTCTGAAAAATGTCGTTCGTCTCAAATGTCAAATCCTGAGTTCCGTGTTTCAGGTTTCGGGACTCGGCACCTGGCACCCGGCACTCGGGGTTTGGCACTGAAAATTTGACATAACTCTGGGTTTCGGGACTCGGGACTTCACATTTGATATGCGACATCTTTCAAAAATGTTTAAATCAACCTTCCATATATCCATACACATTTTACCAACCCCCGAACCCCAAAATTGTGGACTGCTGGGTTTCGGGGTTCAGGGGTCCCGGAACTTGGGACTTGATATGTGGGACTGGACAAAGATATCTGTCAGGGTTCGGGGGTTAGTAAAATGTTTATGGATATACGTAGGCTGATTCAAACATGTCTGAAAAATGTGTTTCATTTCAAATGTCAAGTCCTGAGTTCTGGGTTTTGGGACTCGGCACCCGGCACCCAGCACCCGGCACTTGGGGTTCAGCACTGTGAAAATTTGACATTCGGGTGTTAGGCTGTTCAGGTTTCGGGTGATATCTACCTCACTCTACAGTTTCGAGTTCTGGATATCGGGACTCAATGATTGAATCATTCAATTGTGTCATAGGTAACATGCATTGAAAAAGATTTATGTTGTTCCTATGTGTTCATTTCTAGGTGAATAGACTTTGAAATTATATCTCAATCATCTATTCAACAATAGAAACAATGTATCAGGAGCTCAGGACCATAGGGTAATCCTTTATTGTATAGTGTACCTCCCCCTCTTCTGGTGGTTCACCTGCTGGGTTTTTTTCCCTGTAGGACTGGACCTCAAGGACTGTGGGGAGTCTATTCCTGAGCATATTCAGAGTAGATATATCATATAGCCAGCCCAGGACACACAGGATCCTTCTCCAGGAACAAAGCATAGACAATTGCACTTTTGACATTTTTTCACAATTTTCAGTATCTTGCCCTTGCATCCATGATCCAGTCTTTTAATATATAATGAGCATAGCTTATATTCTTGCTTCTTATGACCAAGATCAGCTCACAATAGGCTGGAGTTTGTGAGCTAGTGTGTATACTTGCCATTTCGCCTGATAAGGGGCCCATGCCTTCAAAACATTGAATCTTCATAATCAGAAACCTGGGGTACATTTCAAATATCTTAAGTATCATAGACATAAATTTACAAACAAATCAACCAAGAATTGAGTACTGAGGAAGTGAAATGGGTAAGAAATTGAGTGTGGGAAACTTCAAAGACCCAAAGCATCAAAAATGGTTAGTTGAGCAGTGGTAGGACTTTAATGCTGGGTCAACTCATATTTTCACTATATTCCTTCTACCCACCCCCTACCCTCAGGGCAGTAGGCAGTATGGGTTCCTTGGGTAGTTTACGATCTATCCTACATATTTGTAATGATATTTTTGGCCTGAATCATATATAAATGTGACTTTGTATAAAAGATGTCTATTGTCACTCTCCACACATATGTCATTTTGCCTATCATTACATCAATCCTTCATGAATCTTTCTAAGCTTTTAAGCTATTATAATGGATGTATATGGGTGTTATTCCAGGTCTCTGATCACATCACAGGCTTGTTATGTTGGATATCTCGACATAATGTGCAAGTCTCGCTATTAATATTCATTCTTTTATCTTTAGACTCACTTACTGCACACATGTATTTCATTTGTCATCATTGATGTTTTGGATTTCTTTAGCTTATATCTTGGTCACATGGTAACCAATGGATGAGAAAAGACTACAAATGAACTCACCTAGACTCAGACTACAACCTTCATTAAGCTGACTACTGATTCCCAGATACTGAGTATCAAAACCAAATACTGAATACCAATTACCATGTACCGAGTATTGCGTAATGAGTAACAAGATAACCAATTGACAAGAAAAGACTACCACTACACTCACCTGGACTTGGACTACAACCTTCGGTAAATAAGTCAAGCATAATAACAACTTTTATTTTTTCATTATTGCTGATGTTTTGCTGAATGACAAGGAAAGACTACCAAGACACTCACCTTGACATGGACTACAACTGTCATTGTTCATTATCATTTGCCTATATTAACTACCGAGTCTCGAGTACCAACCACTGACCACCGATCGCCAAGTGCCGAGTACTGAGTGCCGAGTACCGAGTCCCGAGTACCGAGTCCCGAGTCCCGAGTCCCGAGTCCCAAGTACCGAGTCCCGAGTCCCGAGTACCGAGTACCGAGTACCGAGTACCGAGTACCGAGTCCCGAGTCCCGAGTCCCGAGTACCAACTACTGACCACCAATCACCGAGTGCCAAGTACCAAGTCCTGAGTCCCAAGTACTGAGTACTGAGTACTGACAAATACAATTCCCAGGTTATTTGAGCCCTACACCAATGGATAATACATACAAATACAATTTGTGTCCATTTGAAGTACCGGCTTCAGGTTTTGACACTCAACACTTGGTGATTTGTGAAATGAGTGAAAAATGGACATGTTGTGTACATGATTTTGGGTTTCAGGCTTTGGGTCTCGGCCCTTGGCACTTGGAACTCAATGATTTGAGTAATGTAAATGAAAAATCAACATGTTGCATGCTGGGTTTCGAGTTTCGGGTTTCAGCACTCAAAACTCGGTGATTTGTGCAGTGAGTGAAAAATGGACATGTTGTGCACATATTTTGGGGGTTCAGGTTTTGGCCCTCGGAACTTGATGACTTGTGTAATATAATTGAACAATGGACATGTTGCACACCCAGTTTCACTGCAGGCATTTTCCCATGTTCCTCCACCAAAAATATATAAAATATTTAGTGAGAAGATAGAAATTTCCCCTTCTTTTACATGTCAAAACATTGAAAAAAAATGATTACTGTATCAAAGATTTTCTGTGTGTGGAATATATTGCAAACATTATTGATTTTCCCTCAGGGAAAATGATGAATTTTCCATCTATTGTCTTTTGAATAGCAGCTTGCAATGATGTGAATTTTCTTACCTGTGTTTTTCAAATATTCTATCTATCAAAAGTCTCAATTACTTCATCCAGTTTACTACATGTTTGGTCCAAGAACATTTACAAAACATATAATAGATAATATATTCTATTTTATTAATGTTTTTTTGAGGAAAAGCGAAGAAACTCTCAAAGGTTCCTTTGTATATCTGGCAGGAGAAAATTTGTGAAACATTTTCTATGTTTTGTAAGCATAAATCAATAATGTTTGCATGATATCCCATGCACAGAACATCTTTGCTACAATAATTATTTTTTTTCAATGTTTTAACACGTAAAAGAAGGAAAATTTTCTATCTTCTCACTAAATATTTTTTGTATTTTTGGTGGAGGAACATGGGAAAATGCCTGCAGTGTTTTGAGTTTCGGGTTTCAGCACTTGAAACTCGGTGATTTGTGCAACAAGTGAAAAATGGAAATGTTGCATACATATTTTCGGGTCTTGAGCTTTGGGTCTCGGCCCTTGGCACTCGGAACTCGATGATTTGTGTAATGTAAATGAAAAATCAACATGTTGCATGCCGGGTTTCCAGTTTCATGCTTTGGCACTCGAAACTCAGTGATTTGTGCAGTGAGTGAAAAATGGACATGTTGTGTACATGTTTTCAGGTCTCGAGTTTCAGGTTTTGGCCCTCGGAACTCGGAACTCAATGATCTGTGTAATGTAAATGAACAATGAACATGTTGCACACCTGGTTTTGAGTTCCAGGTTTCGGCACTTGAAACTCAGTGATTTGTGCAACAAGTGAAAAATGGAAATGTTGCATACATATTTTCGGGTCTCAGGCTTTGGGTTTCAGCACTTGGAACTCGGAACTCGATGACTTGTGTAATATAATTGAACAATGGACATGATGCACACTGGGTTTTGAGTTTTGGGTTTTGGCACTCAAAACTCAGTGATTTGTGCAGTGGGTGAAAAATGGACATGTTGAACAATGGGTTTCAGGGTCTCGGGTTTGAAAAATAGCATAATAACAACTTTCATGTTTTCATTATCATTTGCCTATATTGACTACCGAGTCTGATAAGAGACCCTTTGGATGATTCATTGCTCAATGAAATACTACCTGATTGGAAGTGTGCTGCTTATCAGATATTCACTTGTCGACTCCCGGGTCCCGGAACTCGGAAGTCAGTACGGTTGACCCAAATTTGGGTGGTCGGAACTTGGCGTCTCATAGGGCAACATAAGCTTCACACCCCAGATTCAAATTCTGCAAGACAACCTGTGCACCATCAAAGGCCATGTCAGGAGATCACCTGCTGCTCTGGGAACTCGGTAACTTTGATTTATTACCTCCTCTGAGTATGGTTGACCCAAAGGTTAGTAATCAGAACTTGGCTTCTCATAGGGCAACACAAGCTTCGCACCCCGGATTCCAAATTTTGCAAGACAACCTGTGCACCATCAAAGGCCATGTCAGGAGATCACCTGTTGCTCCGGGAACTTGGTAACTTTGATTTATTACCTCCTCTGATTTGGTTGATGTACAACTACCTCAGTTCCATCATGTCTACAATTATGATACACATGAGCCCACCCATCTATATTTTATACCACCCTCGGCCCACCCGTCTAATACAACATCCCATACAACACCCTCAGCCCACCCGTCTAATTGATATGCATCTGGGCACACCCATCTAATACAATATTTTATAATACCCTCGGCCCACCCGTCTAATTTAATATGTGTCTGGGCCCACCCGTGAATGTGATAACAAGTACCTACCCATCTATCTCATACACATCTACCTTAATACACCCATCTGCATAATATCCAGCTACCTTGGCCCACCCGTCTACCTAATATTCATGTACATCGGCCCACTCATCTACTCTATATATCCCCTGCATGGGCCCACCCGCCTCCATCAGGAATAATTTGCATCCCGGCCCATTTGTCATAGTTGAGGATATTTTTATCATGGGCCCATGGTCCGCTGGCCTGTATCATATGGGATATTATGCATGTCCGTTCTCTCGTATTATACGGAGATAGGTCACTGTAATATGTGCCACCTCCCCGTGTTCTGTGCAAACCTGTCTTCGGAATTGGTTGAATCTTTGCCTTGATAGATGTGTATTCTTCCTCATTCTGCAGGTCATTAGAATCAAACTTGACGTGTAATCTGGTCTATTTCTTCAACCAAGTCGAGACCTTTGGAGAGAATTAAATTGTTTTTGTACTTATTATTCCAAGTTTGCATCAAGGATACTTGCATTTGCCTCTGGTAATTCTTTAGCAAAAAATATTTCTAATTTGTGCATGAAACCAACAGCAATATCAATCAAGCTTGAGATCATCACCGGTAGATGAGATAAAAGAAGTGAGATGTATATTTTACATAAATAAATATTTGGGCCTGGTTGGATGAGATAGAATTTGATGTCTGAGTCTGAGTAGGCCCAACCCTTGCATTCATACATCATTGCCTTCATCCGAGCCATGATATTTCACCTCATCATACTGGATGCAGACATCAGTTTCTAACATCTCTCTTGGACCCAATCATATGTGATCCTTCCACTGTTACTTGTCCCTTGTGGCTCAGACGTTAATACTAAAACATCACAAACATTATGGGCCCACCGTGGTGGTCTGCCATCTGCACTTTTTCAGAGCAATTGCTAGATAAACAGGTCTTGAGGTCAAGAGTCCCAGAAGAAGTCTGATGTCTTTTGCAATAAAAGCATGATAAAAGAATCAACAGTGACCATGTGATTTAAGAACTGACAAAATGCAGATAAATGTGCCTTGAGGGTTCACTTCTGAATGAGTTCAGTGGAAGTGAATCACACTGGTCTTAGTTGAGCAGTCGATACAACAGAATCTAAATCTGTCTGCGTGGGTTCGAAACCTGCTAAAGATGAAATTTTCAAGTGATCACCAGAGTCAAAATCTGTTTCTCTTGGACAGCGCAGGTTTGAAACCTGCTGATGATAACATTTTTATTTGATCAAAATGCACCTTGACATGTACATTGAGGATTCACTTCTGACTGGATTCATTAGCAGTGCATCTGACCAGTCTTAGCCAAGCAGTTGATGTGACAGAATCCAAATCTGTCTGCGTGGGTTCAAAACCTGCTAAAGATGAAATTGATCAAGTGATTATCAGAGTCAAAATCTGTTTCTCTTGGACTGCGCAGGTTTGAAACCTGCCAGTGATAGCATTTTTATTTCATGAAATCACACCTCGACATTTTGTCATGAATGATATGTGCCTTGTAGAAGCATGTTCAGTGAGGCATATGTGCCTCTGTTTCTGGTTTTTGTAACTTAGCTTTCTACAGTGCACTACCACTGTATGGTTCACATCAACTGCTTGGCTAAGAACAGTTAGAAGCATCTTTAAAGAAAACATTCAGAAGTGAATTTGCAAAGCAAGTCCACTGTTCTCTGTCACTCACGATGTTTTCCCTCAGCTGAACAGATGAATTAAATATAGACTGCAATACAGCACTTTCAAAAGCAAGAGGAGAGCAACATGATGATGAAAGGGTCTCAAACACAGTGCACCTCGACCTTATACATGAGCAAATAGTGGTCAGATGGCTCTTTTGAATCTTTGCCTTGAATCTCAGCCTTTACAGATGCTTATTTCTTCCTCATTACCCAGGTCATTGGGATCAAACTTGAAAGTTTGATGTGTAATCTGCTCTTCTTCTTCAACCAAGTCAAGACCTTTGGAGAGATTTAAATTGCTCTTGTGCTTATCATTCCGAGTTTGCATCAAGACTTTGGTCATATATTGAACTTTGCATCAAGGATAAAAGAATAAACAGCGACCATGCTATTGAAAGAACTGACGAAATGCAGATGAATGTGCCTTGAGGATTCACTTCTGAATGAGTTCAGTGGAAGTGAATCACACTGGTCTTAGTCGAGCAGTCGATACAACAGAATATAAATCTGTCTGCGTGGGTTCAAAACCTGCTAAAGATGAAATTTTCAAGTGATTACCAGAGTCAAAATCTGTTTCTCTTGGAATGTGCAAGTTTAAAACCTGCCAATGATAATATTTTTATTCTATGAAATCGCACCTTGACATCGACTCATGTGTACTTTCCTGAGAGCTTCATATCACTGGTCTTAGCCAAGTAGATGTTGCAACAGAGTCAAAATCTGTTTCTTTCAAAGCATGCAGGTTCAAAACCTGCTTGCAAAAAATATTTTGCAGTGCATAGATTCTCAGAGACCCAAGTGCAAGAAAATAGGGACAGTTAGACATTTTGAAGTATTCATCAAAGTGATATCATTCGTGTCTGTTTTATCTTTTTCAATGCAGCCCAGGTGTTACTGCTTTGCACTAGTTTTGCAGCAGAATGTAGCGAGAATGCTTCTCTTGCATCTATACATTGTGGTCTGTAGCTGGGTGTACCCTTCAGCACGACATAAAAATAAAATGATGAAAATATATTAGCAGTATTGGATTGGACAATAGATGGACATGTAATGTAGGGCGGGCACAAAAATGCAGTGCTTGATATGTGACAGGGTGTGATTTCATAAAATAAAAATGTCATCATTGGCAGGTTTCAAACCTACCAAGTCAAGAGAAACAGATTTTGACTCTGATAATCACTTGCAATTTCATCTTTGACAGGTTTTGAACCTGCACAGACAGATTTGGATTCTGTTGCATTAACTGCTTGGCTAAGACCGGTTAGATGCGCTCCCAATGAATCAATTCAGAAGTGAATCTTTAAGGTCAATTCATCCTGCATTTTGTCAGTTTTAACATTAATTTCTAACATCCCCCTTGAGCCCAACCATGTGCAATCCTTCCATTGTCAGTCGTCACTCAACCCGCCGATGATGATATTTTTATTCTATGAAATTAAACCCTGATATTTCCTCATGGATAGTTTTCTTCAAAACCCATCATAAATGCTCTTTTCCACATCATTACCACAATAGATTCAAAATATGTTTCAATCAAAGCCTACAGGTTTGCAATCAGTCCTAGTTCAGGAGTTATAAAAGTCACAATCTGATTTTCCTGGACTGAGCAGGTCAAAAACATGTATCACTCAGCATATTTCAAGCAGTCAAGTTAGTGCTTGTCAAGGTAAGTGCATGCAAGAAAAGAAAACTCACCATTGAATTTGACTGATTCCTCAGGTGCGCAAGCTTGCATGAAAAAATATCAATGTCTGAGATACTGTCTGTGAGCAAATATGAAAGCCATGTGCTTATAGAAAAAATGTGATGTTCAACAGGTTTTGAACTTGTTGCACTGCAATATAAACAGATTTTGACTCTGTTATGACAGCCACATGGCTAAACACGACTTTGATCATCTTGCAAACAAACCGACCATAAGCAAATTTCAAGGTGTGTTTTCATAGAAAATGAATCTTATCATTGGCAGATTTCAAACCTGCACGGTCCAAGAGAAACAGATTTTGACTCTGGCGATCACTTGGCTATTTAACATTTGGTAGGTTTTGAACCCACACAGACAGATTTAGATTCTGTTGTAATGACTGCTTGGCTAAGACCAGTGATATGCACTTCCAATGAACTCAATCAGAAGTGAGCCCTCAAGGCACATTTATCTGCATTTGACCACCACACAAAATGGTGGGATGCAATGACTCATGAGCTTGCATTCAAGACAAGTTTTAATGGTCAAAGAAAAACCATGTTATTATACAGGTTTTAAGCCTGCTTGGTTGAACAGAAATAGATATAGAAAATGTCCATGGGCAAATGATTACTCAGAGGGATTTAGGATCGACAAAGACAGACCTTCAGAGTGTGTAGAGTTCAAAAAGCATGCAGACCAGAGTCATGGCAATGACATGGCTAAGATAATTTAAGATGAGTTTCTCAGAAAACCAGGTGTGTTTTTATAGAAAATAAAATTCATCATTGACAGGTTTTGAACCTGCACAGTCTAAGAGAAACATATTTTGACTCTGATGATCACTTGGGAAATTCATCTTTAGCAGGTTTTGAACCCACGCAGACAGATTTATATTCTGTCATATCAACTGCTTGGCTAATACCAGTTGAATGCACTTGCAATGAACCCAATCAAAAGTCAAGGCAGATCTTTCAATAGTATGGTTGCCATGATTGATTTTTTATTTATTTTACTCTCATTGCAAAAGACATCAAACTTCTTCTGGGGCTCTTGACTTCAAGACCTGTTTATCTAGCAATTGCTCCAAAAAAGTGCAGATGACAGACCGCCATAGTGGGCCGATGATGTTTGTGATGTCTTGGGATATTAACAGCTGGGTCATGAGTGAAAACCGACAATGGAAGGATCACATATGATTGGACTCAAGAAGGATATTGGAAACTAATACTAAAACTGACAAAATGCAGTCAAACGTACCTTGAGGATTCACTTTTGAATGGGCTCATTGGTAGTGCATCTAACTGGTCTTAGCCAAGCAGTTGATACGACAGAATCTAAATCTGTCTGCGTGGGTTCAAAACCTGCTAAAGATGAAATTGCAAGTGATTATTAGAGTCAAAATCTGTTTCTCTTGGACTGCGCAGGTTTGAAACCTGCCAATGATAACATTTTTATTTTATGAAATCACACAACCAGTGAGATGGTGCTCTCAGGAAAGTACACATTTGTCCATTTTGAGGTGTGTTCTAACAGGAAAAACAACATATAGATCAGTGTCTGAGATGCTGTCTATGAGGAAATAAATATTCAAGACACGTTCTAATAGAAAAAAATGCAACATTCAACAGGTTTCAAACCTGTTGCATTCCAATAGAAACAGATTTTGATTCTGTGATGACAACCACTTGGCTAAACACAACTCTGATGAGCTTTTGAGTAAACCAACCATGAGCATATATCAAGGTGCATTTTTATAGAAAATGAGAATTATCCTTGGCAGGTTTCAAACCTATATAATTCAAGAGAAACAGATTTTGACTCTGGCGATCACTTGGCTATTTAACATTTGGTAGGTTTCAAACCCACACAGACAGATTTAGATTCTGTTGTATTGACTGCTTGGCTAAGACCAGTGAGATGCACCTCCAATGAATTCACTCAGAAGTGAAACCTCAAGGCACAAAAGTTCAATGTATGACCAAAGTCTTGATGCAAACTCGGAATGATGAGTACAAGAACAATTTAATTCTCTTGAAAGGTCTCGACTTGGTTGAAGAAAAAGAGCAGATTACACATCAAACTTTCCAGTTTGATTCTAATGACCTGAAGAAGTTCTGAGATAAAGCAGAAGTATTTAGACAATAGTGCAACATTCTGCGCTTAGATGCTTTCAAGCGCTCAGTGTCAAATAGCAGTTATAGCGTATTTTAGACTTTGAGTCCCACAATATGCAAGATGGTGGTGGAAAGTTGTTTAGAGTCAAAAGATACATGGTGCTATATAAGTAATTCTAAGTGTGTTCTAAGCGTGCAGAAGCAAGTCAGAAGCGCAGCAAATAGGCAAAAGTATGTAAGTCGCTTCTGAATGGGTTCATTGGAAGTGCATTCAACTGGTATTAGCCAAGCAGTTGATACGACAGAATATAAATCTGTCTGTGTGGGTTCAAAACTTGCTAAAGATGAATTTGCCAAGTGATCATCAGAGTCAAAATCTGTTTCTCTTGGACTGCTCAGGTTTGAAACCTGCCAGTGATAAATTTATTTTCTATGAAAACACACCTTACGTGTTTTCCCTTTTCTTAGGTATCGTTTGTCATCCGATCTTGAAAAATTCGCTCGTGGTCGGTTTGCTTTGCAAGCTGATCACAGTTGTGTTTAGCTAAGTGACTGTCATAACAGAATCAAAATCTGTTTCCATCAGGGTGCAACAAGTTTGAAACTTGAACTTGTCGAATGTCGCATTTTTTCTCTAAGAACGTGTCTTGAATATTTGCTCATAGACAGCATCTCAGAAATTGATCTTCATTGGTCTTGGTCAAGTTGTCACCAGATTTAAAATCTGTTTCTCTTCGACTGTGCAGGTTTTAAAAACCCGCCAATATGAAATCCAAAATGGTGGAATGTGATGAATCACGAGTTAATGCAAAAGACACATCATTATATATATTACAAACCTGCTTAGTTCAAGAGAAAGATATTTTGATTCTGGCGATCGCTTGAATAAGTACAATAAAAAATCTCAGCCTTAATAGATTTGTGTTTTTCCTAATTCCCCAGGTTATTAGGATCAAACTTGAAAGTTTGATGTATAATCTGCTCTTTTTCTTCTTTGACCAAGTCAAGACCTTTAGAAAGAATTATATTGTTATTGTACTCATCCTTCTGAGTTTGCATCAAGACTTTGGTCATATATTGAACTCTGTGTCAAAAATACACTGTGTGATCCTTTCATTGTCAGTTTTCACTCATGAACCCACCATGGTGGTCTTCCATCAGCACCTTTTCAGGGAAATTATTAGATAAACAGGTCTTGAAGTCAAGAGCCCCAGCAGGAAGTCTGTGTCTTTTGCAATAAGAGTAGGATAAAAAATCAACACTGACCATGCTATCAAAAGAGCTGATAAAATGCAGATAAATGTACCTTGAGTACTCACTTTTGAATGAGTTCATCGGAAGTGAATCTAACTGGTCTTAGCCAATCAGTTGATACAACAGAATCTAAATCTATCTGCGTGGGTTCAAAACCCGCTAAAGATGAAATTGTCAAGTGATCATCAGAGTCAAAATCTGTTTCTCTTGGACAGCGCAGGTTTGAAACCTGCTGATGATAACATTTTTATTTGATGAAAATGCACCTTGACAGTCTGAAACCCATTGAATGCTGCATTTTTTATTATTAGAACATGCCTTGAATATTGAATCATAGACAGTCTCTGATATCATTGATAGAGAGTGACTAGGACAATGTTCAACAGTTGGCGTGGATCATAAAACAAGTTGCTGCAAGGCTAGCAGTGGAACACGATTCCATGCACCAGCTTTGAATTTTTTTTGGTTTCTCTTCCAAGAAAGTCATAATGCCACCAGAAATTTGAGGCCTTCCAATTCATTTTAAGATTCATGTGGAAAATGTGAAGGTGTGATTTCATAGAATAAAAATAAAAATGTTATCATCGATAGGTTTCAAACCTGCACAGTTCAAGAGAAACAGATTTTGACTCTGGTGACAACTTGACTAAGACCAATAAATATCAACATTTGAAATGCTGTACATGAGCAGATATATAAGACATGTTCTAATACAAAAAATGTGTCACTCAACAGGCTTCAAACCTGTAGACTTCAATGAAAACAGATTTTGAATCTATTGCAGCAATGACATGGCTAACATCAGTTGAGGTGAGTTGTTGAAAAAATCATTCATGAGAAAATGTCAAGATGTGTTTTCATAGAAAATAAATTTCATCATTGGCAGGTTTCAAACCTGCACATTCCAAGAGAAACAGATTTTGACTCTGGTGATCACTTGAAAATTTCATCTTTAGCAGGTTTTGAACCCACACAGACAGATTTAGATTCTGTCATATCAACTGCTTGGCTGAGACCAGTGAGAGGCACTTCCAATGGACCCATTCACAAGTGAATCCTAAAGGCAGTTCTTTCAATAGCATGAAGGATCACATATGATTGGACTCAAGGGGGATGCTAGAAATTAATGTTAGAGCTGACAAAATGCAGATAAATGTACATTTAGGATCCACTTCTGAATGGATTCATTAGGAGTGCATCTAACTGGCCTTAGCCAAGCAGTTGATGCAACAGAATTTAAATCTGTCTGCATGGGTTCAAAACCTGCTAAAGATGAAATTGATCAAGTGATCATCAGAGTCAAAATCTGTTTCTCTTGGACTGCGTAGGTTTGAAACCTGCCAGTGATAACATTTTTATTTTATGAAATTGCACCTTGACATTGACTCATGTGTACTTTCACATTGTAGCTTGCACTCCCAAACAACTGCTTCATATGAAGCAGAAGAGCAGATTATGCATCAAACTTTTAAGTTTGATCCTGGCTGGGGTGACGGTGCCCTAAGACACCAATTCTATAACAGACTTCCGGCTCATATCAAAGATGAAATTAGTTGCATGGGTACACCTTCCACCCTTTCTGAATACAAGATTCTTGCCCAGACTATCAAATCTCGATACTGGGAACAGAAGGGAGAAGTTGCCTGAGAAACTATACCCACCACCTCCATTCCACCTAAACAACCCACATCTGACTGGATGAGTTCCAACCTATTTAAATCCTTGAGGTACAAATCCAACAAACCTGCTACTTCTGCATCATCCTCTGCTTCTAAAGCTCTGGATCTTACCTCCAAGTTAGGAAAAGACGGAAAGCTCACTTCCGAAGAGCGTAAGAGGCAGATGGATAATAAACTCTGTCTATTCTGCGGTGGAGCCAGCCATTCGGCTTGGGATTGCACCAAGTCTACTTTGTGCACTGCTAAAGGCCGTGCTGCAGTAGTCACTCTGGAAGACAAACCAGAGGCCTCAGATGAGGCAAAAATCATAGTCTGCAACCCTCCTGACTCCACGCGGGGTGAGGGTTGTATTGACTCTACCCGTGCAATGGAGCTACATCTCAACACTGTTTCTCTTTCCGATCCAAACTCTCTTTGTCCATATATTTCTCTTCCTACTTTTCCTGATATTTCCAATTTTCAGTCTCTTATAGATTGTGGTTCCTCACATTGTTTGATAGACTCTAATTTTGTCCAAAAACATAAAATCCCTACATATCCAATACCTCCTATTTCTCTCTGTTTGTTTGATGGTACTTGTAATAACATGATTTCCGAAGCTATAGATTTGCCTATCCATTTTCCGTCCGGTGTAGTTACCTCTGATGTGTTTTTCATCACTCTGTTGGATTCTTCTTGTTTTATTGTTCTCGGATATAGCTGGCTCACCCTACACAATCCATTGATTGACTGGGTTTTGGGCAGCATAGGTTTTCGAACAATTTCTCATGGAATGCCTTTGACATCTCTGACATTGCTTCCATCTCCAGATCCTCATCCTCTGATGGAAGATTTACCTCCTCCAACTACATCTGGAATCTCCACTGATAAAACTATCCCTAGTATTTCCTTGATAAATGGCAGTTGCCTTTTGCTGGGCCTGCAAATTGGAAGGATCAGAACAGTTCAGCATCTACCTTTGTCCTACCAGTGTAGACCTCCGGTCTGTTACCCTTTTGTATGATCCGCCAGACCTATCCACAATTCCTGTGGAATATCATGAATTTATGGATGTGTTGACAAGGGCAAAGCTAGCCAACTTCCTCCTCATCATCCCTATGATCTCAAAATCGAGTTAGAGGAAGGAACTAGTCTGCCCCTCGGAACCATTTATTCCCTATCTGCAGTTGAGCTTGCAGCCCTCCGAAAGTTTCTTGACAAAAACATTTTCTCTGGTCTCCTCCATTTCTCATCCTCTCCTCATGGAGCTCCTGTCCTGTTTGTCAAGAAAAGGATAGCTCCCTTCGCCTCTGTGTGGATTTCCATGGACTTAACCAGATTACCAAGAAAGATCGATATCTGTTACCTCATGTGGAAATGTATTAGAAAATATGACGGATCATAGGAAATGAACTCGGAGATGAAAGTCATACAAGGATCAATAAGCAAAATGGAAACAGAGATAACCAAAGACCAGACACAGGTCCAGAATGTGGGATATGACAACTGCATTCTAAACACGTTATGGCTCCAATGAATGGTTGGTGATGCCGGAAGGTCTAATGCGTGTTCCACACTACATCCGTTGAGTACCTTGGTTACCTCCTATCTCCAGATGGCTTGACCATGTCGTCTGAGAAGATCCAAGCCATTGTTGATTGGCCAGAACCTCAGAAAGTTAAGGATATTCAAATTTTCCTCGGATTCACAAATTTCTACTGTCAATTTATTTTCAATTACTCAGACATCGTAGTTCTGCTCACCCGTCTTACACGCAAGGGGGTTACTTGGGACTTTACTGAAGATTGTCAGAAGTCTTTTGAAACACTCAAGAAAGCTTTCATGTCTGCTCCAGTCCTTATGCACTGGATTCCGAATGTTCCAATAGTCATAGAAACTGATGCCTGTGATTACACTATAGCTGGAATACTTTTCATAGTATGTCCGGACTCAGAGCTTCGTCCAGTAGCATTTTATTCTCGGATGCTTACCGCTCTGGAACTCAACTACGACACTCATGACAAGGAACTTCTAGCCGTCCATGAAGCTTTTTGAATGTGGTGACATTATCTTGAAGGCTCTGCCAAGCCGATAGATCTTGTCATAGACAACAAGAATCTTGAGTACTTCTCCACCACAAAACTCCTCTCTTGCTGTCAGGCCCGCCGGTCAGAATTCCTCCATCAGTTTAACCTTGTCATCCATTTCCATCCCGGAAAACTCAGAGCTAAATGGGATTCACTTACTAGATGCTGGGATGTCTATCCTAAAGAGGGGGATAAGGACTACACTCAAGTCAACCCTCATAATTTCTGTCCGGTATTCACTTCGGAACAGTTAGCTTCATCCCTACGAGCCTCAACCTTAGCAACTCCGGTTCTTAGGGCAGCCATTCTGATAGATATCGACTAGCTCTGAAAGGACATCCTGACCGCACTTCCCAATGACCCTATCACATCCAACCATCTTCCGGAACCTTTGGATCCAAGATGGACAGTTGATGATAGTGGTTTCCTCTGCTGCGATAGTCCTCCAGAATACTCATGATCACCCATTTTGTGGACACTTCAGACAAAACCGGACACTAGACCTCATCCGATGCAAGTATACTTGGCCAGGAATTTGCACTTATGTCAAGGACTATATCAAGTCCTGCACTTCCTGCAGCTGAGCTAAGGTTCCAAGACACAAACCATATGGATTGCTAAAGCAGTTACCCATACCAGAAAAGCCTTGGAATTCCATCTCTATGGATTTCATAGAGCATCTTCCGGATTCATCCAGCTTTACAGCCATCCTCATCATAATAGACCATCTATCCAAACAAGCTATATTCATCCCTACCCACGACACCATTACCTCTCTGGACCTCACTCGCCTGTTCGTTCTTCATGTGTTTTCTAAGCACAGAGTTCCATCCCATGTCACTTCAGACCAAGGAACAGAATTCATATCGCATTTCTTCTGGTCCTTAGGGAAAGCATCAGATATGGTCCTCCACTTCACGTCCAGATATCATCTGGAAGGAGACAGAAAACCCAAACCAGCCAACCAAACCCTAGAATAATACCTCCAGATATACTGCAACTATCAGCAGGATAACTGGTAGGAACTATTTCCCTTGGCAGAATTCACTTATAAAAATGCTCTGAGTGCTACCACCAGAGTATCACCCTTCTTTGCCAATAAGGGATATCATCCGAACCTGTCCATTCATCCAGAACATGATCTTGCCTCCGCCCACGCATGAGAATATGCTATAGACCTTGATGAACTCCATCAGTTCCTCTGAGAAGAAATGGCCCATGCACAAGAAAGATATCAAGGACCTGCAGACGCCAAACAGAAACCCGCTCTGGATCTGAAAATCAGAGATCCAGTCTTTGTCAAAGCAAAATACTTCTGATCCACCTGTATGTCCAAAAAACTCTTAGAAAAGAACTTTGGTCCATTTGAAATCATAGCTTGTCCAGGCATGCACTCCTTCACCATCCGACTTTTGGATTCCATGTGTTCCATACACCCAGTTTTCCATGTCTTGCAGTTAGAACCAGCATCTCTGAACACTATCCCTAATCGTATCCAACCACCCCCGCCTCTGGTCAAAGTTGACAGAGAACCTGAATATGTGATATCTGAAATCCTAGACTCCAAGTTAGACCACCGGCGACGACAATGTCAATGTCCATAGACAAGTCTGCCCTCTTGGCAGCACAACGCGTGCAGGATCCATCCTTTTCTGCAGCCATAGCACGAGTCTTCTCATCTGTTAGGAAAATCCATCATAATCATCTGAAACTCACCATTTCCGCTACTATTTCCCTGCGCCTCTTCTCCTCCCCTTCCCTTCGTATTTTGGCCTGCTCAATCTTCCTCAACTCCTCCTGATGTTTCCGTTCCTCCTCCTGATGCTTCCGATTCTCTTCTTCCTCCATCTGAGTTGCAGCTTCTGCATCTGCCAGTTGCTGTTGAAGTTCCAGCATTTTCTGCTTAGCGGTTGTCTGAGATCCATAGGTGTTGCCAGACATGTTCTGATAGAGAGTGAAAAAGTGGAAAAGGAAGAATCAATTTAGGATGCCCTGCCTTGTGTATATCTGTCTGATTCCGAACTCAGAAACTCCCCCCATCCACGCTTCTCTTTCAGACTTTGGACGTTAGATCACATGGAGTAATCATCCATCCAATCTGGACAACCATTGGTTAAAGAAAACATTCAAAAGTGAATTTGTAAGCCAAGTCTACTGTTCCCTGTCACTCACAATGTTTTCCCTCAGCTGAACAGATGAATGGAATACAGACTGCAATAAATAGGAGGTATTGGATATGTAGGGATTTTATGTTTTTGGACAAAATTAGAGTCTATCAAACAATGTGAGGAACCACAATCTATAAGAGACTGAAAATTGGAAATATCAGGAAAAGTAGGAAGAGAAATATATGGACAAAGAGAGTTTGGATCGGAAAGAGAAACAGTGTTGAGATGTAGCTCCATTGCACGGGTAGAGTCAATACAACCCTCACCCCGCGTGGAGTCAGGAGGGTTGCAGACTATGATTTTTGCCTCATCTGAGGCCTCTGGTTTGTCTTCCAGAGTGACTACTGCAGCACGGCCTTTAGCAGTGCACAAAGTAGACTTGGTGCAATCCCAAGCCGAATGGCTGGCTCCACCGCAGAATAGACAGAGTTTATTATCCATCTGCCTCTTACGCTCTTCGGAAGTGAGCTTTCCGTCTTTTCCTAACTTGGAGGTAAGATCCAGAGCTTTAGAAGCAGAGGATGATGCAGAAGTAGCAGGTTTGTTGGATTTGTACCTCAAGGATTTAAATAGGTTGGAACTCATCCAGTCAGATGTGGGTTGTTTAGGTGGAATGGAGGTGGTGGGTATAGTTTCTCAGGCAACTTCTCCCTTCTGTTCCCAGTATCGAGATTTGATAGTCTGGGCAAGAATCTTGTATTCAGAAAGGGTGGAAGGTGTACCCATGCAACTAATTTCATCTTTGATATGAGCCGGAAGTCTGTTATAGAATTGGTGTCTTAGGGCACCGTCACCCCAGCCAGGATCAAACTTAAAAGTTTGATGCATAATCTGCTCTTCTGCTTCATATGAAGCAGTTGTTTGGGAGTGCAAGCTACAATGTGAAAGTACACATGAGTCAATGTCAAGGTGCAATTTCATAAAATAAAAATGTTATCACTGGCAGGTTTCAAACCTACGCAGTCCAAGAGAAACAGATTTTGACTCTGATGATCACTTGATCAATTTCATCTTTAGCAGGTTTTGAACCCATGCAGACAGATTTAAATTCTGTTGCATCAACTGCTTGGCTAAGGCCAGTTAGATGCACTCCTAATGAATCCATTCAGAAGTGGATCCTAAATGTACATTTATCTGCATTTTGTCAGCTCTAACATTAATTTCTAGCATCCCCCTTGAGTCCAATCATATGTGATCCTTCATGCTATTGAAAGAACTGCCTTTAGGATTCACTTGTGAATGGGTCCATTGGAAGTGCCTCTCACTGGTCTCAGCCAAGCAGTTGATATGACAGAATCTAAATCTGTCTGTGTGGGTTCAAAACCTGCTAAAGATGAAATTTTCAAGTGATCACCAGAGTCAAAATCTGTTTCTCTTGGAATGTGCAGGTTTGAAACCTGCCAATGATGAAATTTATTTTCTATGAAAACACATCTTGACATTTTCTCATGAATGATTTTTTCAACAACTCACCTCAACTGATGTTAGCCATGTCATTGCTGCAATAGATTCAAAATCTGTTTTCATTGAAGTCTACAGGTTTGAAGCCTGTTGAGTGACACATTTTTTGTATTAGAACATGTCTTATATATCTGCTCATGTACAGCATTTCAAATGTTGATATTTATTGGTCTTAGTCAAGTTGTCACCAGAGTCAAAATCTGTTTCTCTTGAACTGTGCAGGTTTGAAACCTATCGATGATAACATTTTTATTTTTATTCTATGAAATCACACCTTCACATTTTCCACATGAATCTTAAAATGAATTGGAAGGCCTCAAATTTCTGGTGGCATTATGACTTTCTTGGAAGAGAAACCAAAAAAAATTCAAAGCTGGTGCATGGAATCGTGTTCCACTGCTAGCCTTGCAGCAACTTGTTTTATGATCCACGCCAACTGTTGAACATTGTCCTAGTCACTCTCTATCAATGATATCAGAGACTGTCTATGATTCAATATTCAAGGCATGTTCTAATAATAAAAAATGCAGCATTCAATGGGTTTCAGACTGTCAAGGTGCATTTTCATCAAATAAAAATGTTATCATCAGCAGGTTTCAAACCTGCGCTGTCCAAGAGAAACAGATTTTGACTCTGATGATCACTTGACAATTTCATCTTTAGCGGGTTTTGAACCCACGCAGATAGATTTAGATTCTGTTGTATCAACTGATTGGCTAAGACCAGTTAGATTCACTTCCGATGAACTCATTCAAAAGTGAGTACTCAAGGTACATTTATCTGCATTTTATCAGCTCTTTTGATAGCATGGTCAGTGTTGATTTTTTATCCTACTCTTATTGCAAAAGACACAGACTTCCTGCTGGGGCTCTTGACTTCAAGACCTGTTTATCTAATAATTTCCCTGAAAAGGTGCTGATGGAAGACCACCATGGTGGGTTCATGAGTGAAAACTGACAATGAAAGGATCACACAGTGTATTTTTGACACAGAGTTCAATATATGACCAAAGTCTTGATGCAAACTCAGAAGGATGAGTACAATAACAATATAATTCTTTCTAAAGGTCTTGACTTGGTCAAAGAAGAAAAAGAGCAGATTATACATCAAACTTTCAAGTTTGATCCTAATAACCTGGGGAATTAGGAAAAACACAAATCTATTAAGGCTGAGATTTTTTATTGTACTTATTCAAGCGATCGCCAGAATCAAAATATCTTTCTCTTGAACTAAGCAGGTTTGTAATATATATAATGATGTGTCTTTTGCATTAACTCGTGATTCATCACATTCCACCATTTTGGATTTCATATTGGCGGGTTTTTAAAACCTGCACAGTCGAAGAGAAACAGATTTTAAATCTGGTGACAACTTGACCAAGACCAATGAAGATCAATTTCTGAGATGCTGTCTATGAGCAAATATTCAAGACACGTTCTTAGAGAAAAAATGCGACATTCGACAAGTTCAAGTTTCAAACTTGTTGCACCCTGATGGAAACAGATTTTGATTCTGTTATGACAGTCACTTAGCTAAACACAACTGTGATCAGCTTGCAAAGCAAACCGACCACGAGCGAATTTTTCAAGATCGGATGACAAACGATACCTAAGAAAAGGGAAAACACGTAAGGTGTGTTTTCATAGAAAATAAATTTATCACTGGCAGGTTTCAAACCTGAGCAGTCCAAGAGAAACAGATTTTGACTCTGATGATCACTTGGCAAATTCATCTTTAGCAAGTTTTGAACCCACACAGACAGATTTATATTCTGTCGTATCAACTGCTTGGCTAATACCAGTTGAATGCACTTCCAATGAACCCATTCAGAAGCGACTTACATACTTTTGCCTATTTGCTGCGCTTCTGACTTGCTTCTGCACGCTTAGAACACACTTAGAATTACTTATATAGCACCATGTATCTTTTGACTCTAAACAACTTTCCACCACCATCTTGCATATTGTGGGACTCAAAGTCTAAAATACGCTATAACTGCTATTTGACACTGAGCGCTTGAAAGCATCTAAGCGCAGAATGTTGCACTATTGTCTAAATACTTCTGCTTTATCTCAGAACTTCTTCAGGTCATTAGAATCAAACTGGAAAGTTTGATGTGTAATCTGCTCTTTTTCTTCAACCAAGTCGAGACCTTTCAAGAGAATTAAATTGTTCTTGTACTCATCATTCCGAGTTTGCATCAAGACTTTGGTCATACATTGAACTTTTGTGCCTTGAGGTTTCACTTCTGAGTGAATTCATTGGAGGTGCATCTCACTGGTCTTAGCCAAGCAGTCAATACAACAGAATCTAAATCTGTCTGTGTGGGTTTGAAACCTACCAAATGTTAAATAGCCAAGTGATCGCCAGAGTCAAAATCTGTTTCTCTTGAATTATATAGGTTTGAAACCTGCCAAGGATAATTCTCATTTTCTATAAAAATGCACCTTGATATATGCTCATGGTTGGTTTACTCAAAAGCTCATCAGAGTTGTGTTTAGCCAAGTGGTTGTCATCACAGAATCAAAATCTGTTTCTATTGGAATGCAACAGGTTTGAAACCTGTTGAATGTTGCATTTTTTTCTATTAGAACGTGTCTTGAATATTTATTTCCTCATAGACAGCATCTCAGACACTGATCTATATGTTGTTTTTCCTGTTAGAACACACCTCAAAATGGACAAATGTGTACTTTCCTGAGAGCACCATCTCACTGGTTGTGTGATTTCATAAAATAAAAATGTTATCATTGGCAGGTTTCAAACCTGCGCAGTCCAAGAGAAACAGATTTTGACTCTAATAATCACTTGCAATTTCATCTTTAGCAGGTTTTGAACCCACGCAGACAGATTTAGATTCTGTCGTATCAACTGCTTGGCTAAGACCAGTTAGATGCACTACCAATGAGCCCATTCAAAAGTGAATCCTCAAGGTACGTTTGACTGCATTTTGTCAGTTTTAGTATTAGTTTCCAATATCCTTCTTGAGTCCAATCATATGTGATCCTTCCATTGTCGGTTTTCACTCATGACCCAGCTGTTAATATCCCAAGACATCACAAACATCATCGGCCCACTATGGCGGTCTGTCATCTGCACTTTTTTGGAGCAATTGCTAGATAAACAGGTCTTGAAGTCAAGAGCCCCAGAAGAAGTTTGATGTCTTTTGCAATGAGAGTAAAATAAATAAAAAATCAATCATGGCAACCATACTATTGAAAGATCTGCCTTGACTTTTGATTGGGTTCATTGCAAGTGCATTCAACTGGTATTAGCCAAGCAGTTGATATGACAGAATATAAATCTGTCTGCGTGGGTTCAAAACCTGCTAAAGATGAATTTCCCAAGTGATCATCAGAGTCAAAATATGTTTCTCTTGACTGTGCAGGTTCAAAACCTGTCAATGATGAATTTTATTTTCTATAAAAACACACCTGGTTTTCTGAGAAACTCATCTTAAATTATCTTAGCCATGTCATTGCCATGACTCTGGTCTGCATGCTTTTTGAACTCTACACACTCTGAAGGTCTGTCTTTGTCGATCCTAAATCCCTCTGAGTAATCATTTGCCCATGGACATTTTCTATATCTATTTCTGTTCAACCAAGCAGGCTTAAAACCTGTATAATAACATGGTTTTTCTTTGACCATTAAAACTTGTCTTGAATGCAAGCTCATGAGTCATTGCATCCCACCATTTTGTGTGGTGGTCAAATGCAGATAAATGTGCCTTGAGGGCTCACTTCTGATTGAGTTCATTGGAAGTGCATATCACTGGTCTTAGCCAAGCAGTCATTACAACAGAATCTAAATCTGTCTGTGTGGGTTCAAAACCTACCAAATGTTAAATAGCCAAGTGATCGCCAGAGTCAAAATCTGTTTCTCTTGGACCGTGCAGGTTTGAAATCTGCCAATGATAAGATTCATTTTCTATGAAAACACACCTTGAAATTTGCTTATGGTCGGTTTGTTTGCAAGATGATCAAAGTCGTGTTTAGCCATGTGGCTGTCATAACAGAGTCAAAATCTGTTTATATTGCAGTGCAACAAGTTCAAAACCTGTTGAACATCACATTTTTTCTATAAGCACATGGCTTTCATATTTGCTCACAGACAGTATCTCAGACATTGATATTTTTTCATGCAAGCTTGCGCACCTGAGGAATCAGTCAAATTCAATGGTGAGTTTTCTTTTCTTGCATGCACTTACCTTGACAAGCACTAACTTGACTGCTTGAAATATGCTGAGTGATACATGTTTTTGACCTGCTCAGTCCAGGAAAATCAGATTGTGACTTTTATAACTCCTGAACTAGGACTGATTGCAAACCTGTAGGCTTTGATTGAAACATATTTTGAATCTATTGTGGTAATGATGTGGAAAAGAGCATTTATGATGGGTTTTGAAGAAAACTATCCATGAGGAAATATCAGGGTTTAATTTCATAGAATAAAAATATCATCATCGGCGGGTTGAGTGACGACTGACAATGGAAGGATTGCACATGGTTGGGCTCAAGGGGGATGTTAGAAATTAATGTTAAAACTGACAAAATGCAGGATGAATTGACCTTAAAGATTCACTTCTGAATTGATTCATTGGGAGCGCATCTAACCGGTCTTAGCCAAGCAGTTAATGCAACAGAATCCAAATCTGTCTGTGCAGGTTCAAAACCTGTCAAAGATGAAATTGCAAGTGATTATCAGAGTCAAAATCTGTTTCTCTTGACTTGGTAGGTTTGAAACCTGCCAATGATGACATTTTTATTTTATGAAATCACACCCTGTCACATATCAAGCACTGCATTTTTGTGCCCGCCCTACATTACATGTCCATCTATTGTCCAATCCAATACTGCTAATATATTTTCATCATTTTATTTTTATGTCGTGCTGAAGGGTACACCCAGCTACAGACCACAATGTATAGATGCAAGAGAAGCATTCTCGCTACATTCTGCTGCAAAACTAGTGCAAAGCAGTAACACCTGGGCTGCATTGAAAAAGATAAAACAGACACGAATGATATCACTTTGATGAATACTTCAAAATGTCTAACTGTCCCTATTTTCTTGCACTTGGGTCTCTGAGAATCTATGCACTGCAAAATATTTTTTGCAAGCAGGTTTTGAACCTGCATGCTTTGAAAGAAACAGATTTTGACTCTGTTGCAACATCTACTTGGCTAAGACCAGTGATATGAAGCTCTCAGGAAAGTACACATGAGTCGATGTCAAGGTGCGATTTCATAGAATAAAAATATTATCATTGGCAGGTTTTAAACTTGCACATTCCAAGAGAAACAGATTTTGACTCTGGTAATCACTTGAAAATTTCATCTTTAGCAGGTTTTGAACCCACGCAGACAGATTTATATTCTGTTGTATCGACTGCTCGACTAAGACCAGTGTGATTCACTTCCACTGAACTCATTCAGAAGTGAATCCTCAAGGCACATTCATCTGCATTTCGTCAGTTCTTTCAATAGCATGGTCGCTGTTTATTCTTTTATCCTTGATGCAAAGTTCAATATATGACCAAAGTCTTGATGCAAACTCGGAATGATAAGCACAAGAGCAATTTAAATCTCTCCAAAGGTCTTGACTTGGTTGAAGAAGAAGAGCAGATTACACATCAAACTTTCAAGTTTGATCCCAATGACCTGGGTAATGAGGAAGAAATAAGCATCTGTAAAGGCTGAGATTCAAGGCAAAGATTCAAAAGAGCCATCTGACCACTATTTGCTCATGTATAAGGTCGAGGTGCACTGTGTTTGAGACCCTTTCATCATCATGTTGCTCTCCTCTTGCTTTTGAAAGTGCTGTATTGCAGTCTATATTTAATTCATCTGTTCAGCTGAGGGAAAACATCGTGAGTGACAGAGAACAGTGGACTTGCTTTGCAAATTCACTTCTGAATGTTTTCTTTAAAGATGCTTCTAACTGTTCTTAGCCAAGCAGTTGATGTGAACCATACAGTGGTAGTGCACTGTAGAAAGCTAAGTTACAAAAACCAGAAACAGAGGCACATATGCCTCACTGAACATGCTTCTACAAGGCACATATCATTCATGACAAAATGTCGAGGTGTGATTTCATGAAATAAAAATGCTATCACTGGCAGGTTTCAAACCTGCGCAGTCCAAGAGAAACAGATTTTGACTCTGATAATCACTTGATCAATTTCATCTTTAGCAGGTTTTGAACCCACGCAGACAGATTTGGATTCTGTCACATCAACTGCTTGGCTAAGACTGGTCAGATGCACTGCTAATGAATCCAGTCAGAAGTGAATCCTCAATGTACATGTCAAGGTGCATTTTGATCAAATAAAAATGTTATCATCAGCAGGTTTCAAACCTGCGCTGTCCAAGAGAAACAGATTTTGACTCTGGTGATCACTTGAAAATTTCATCTTTAGCAGGTTTCGAACCCACGCAGACAGATTTAGATTCTGTTGTATCGACTGCTCAACTAAGACCAGTGTGATTCACTTCCACTGAACTCATTCAGAAGTGAACCCTCAAGGCACATTTATCTGCATTTTGTCAGTTCTTAAATCACATGGTCACTGTTGATTCTTTTATCATGCTTTTATTGCAAAAGACATCAGACTTCTTCTGGGACTCTTGACCTCAAGACCTGTTTATCTATGCAATATGTTTGCGCATAGTGCCAGAGATGTTGTCAGAATACATGGGAATAGAATGGCAATATGCACTAACAAACCAAAACATGCATGGAATGGACAGAAAGAGGACAAGTGATCGAGCTGAAGGTGCACACACACTGATGCGCAACAAAAGTGCTTGTGCTAGTAAGTGCGCGCTGAAGCACCAAGTGCGCCAAATGAAATACACCACAGGTCAATAGATTGATGTGAGTCTCTACAATGCAACTGAACATGTTGTAAAGTATTGATTGTATTGCCATGTGGTCTTGTATAGAAATGGACAATAATATATAAAGCTGAGACAGTGGGCACAGTTGCAGTAGGTTTTGTGTTGTATAGATTTGACCTACAAAGTCCAAGAGAAACAGATTTTTACTTTGGTGATGGTGTGAAGAAGTAATAATAGCTGGCTGGCAAGAAAGCTAGAGCACCAATGAAATCCTACTGAGTGCGGGAGTGCTATATCGACCCAAGAGGATTGCTATGAAGCACTTCCTTCAAGTGAAATGCGAAGGGAGCAAATGCAGAATGGAAGAGATTGAATGCGATCTTGGAATGTGAATCCCGCTGGTGCGAGCAAAGGCGAGACTGCAGGTCCAGTAAAAGTGCAATGAGAAATGAATGAAAGCAAGAGGTTTTCAGGTAAGGAGTGGTGGGCACTAGGTAAAGTGTGGTTCCGTGGATAGCAGCTAGGCATAGACAAGGTTTAGGGCCGAGGTATAACTAAGCATAGAATGCTAAGTTGGAACCCAAGAGTAGTTTAGATCCATGCAGAGCCTATGTAAGGAAACTTGGAGGCGCATTCTCAGAGCGGTCAAGAATACACAGGTTCAAAGTGAGGATGAACAAAGCCTGTCAATTGCACAAGGTACTAAGAACATCTAAGGTGACTTTGCAGAATATAGGTAGTGTCCAAGGGAAGGGAAGTCCTGTACTGTATGTAGCATGCAAGAATTTATCCTAGTGCATAAGTGTCCGGCACCCATAGGTGAGAACTGTAGCGATGTAAATGAGGCAGATAAGTAATATGTAATGAGAACATGCTCAGAATGAAATATGCGGATACATGTAAGCCTTGCTATCATTAGTGAACATGAGAGAGAAAATGAACATGCACCAGTGGAGGTAGGTGGACATGGAAAGGACATGGACAGACAGTATGGAAAAGCAGATCCGAGTGCAGATGGGTGCTGGATGAGTATCAGCTGAGATGGACTTGTTGCTAGAGAGAGTGGAAATGATGTAGACCTCATCACTTCCTATAGGTCCTGACACAAGTGTAAGGATTACCTATCCGCTATCTGCCGACCAAAGCTTCAAAATAAAAACTAGAACTATGATTCTATTATTCCATGTGACACACTGACACAAAGAAGCATCACACTTCGTGTCCATGTCACGCGAATACATTTCTCTCATTTCACCTTTCATCATTGTTTTAACTTGCATACTCACTACCTGGACTTATCCCTTGCTTCAAACGACCCTCAGACCCTTTCCTTTTGTCATGCTTTCTCCATTTTCACTTCACTGTACTGATGTAGAGACTCACGCATCTCAATGCCGAGTATCCGGCCTTTACCCATACATTCCTAAATGATACAGCTCTAGTCCTAAGGACCAGTCTCGCGTGCACTCATGCACGCCTTATCCGTACTCGCGCGCACTTAGGCGTGCCTTACCTGCGCACGCGCTATGCGCGCTTCGCGCGCCTCCTCCTAGGTCTTTGCATTATTGTCCGTCCATCCGTCCCATGTCCTTACTGATTCGCTGGTGCGTTATTCCTATCTCGTTCATTGAACTAATGATATCTTCGGTCCGATGTCCGTGCTACATATAGAAAGTCTGTTTAAACTTAGTTATAATTAGAGTTGATATGGTTATTCGGTTCGGGAGTGCGCTCGGAAGCGCGCCGCTTAGCGTAATCTCCATTCTTAAATACAGAAGGGTTTCTTTTGGTTCTGGTACTTACTTTCCCCTTATCTTTGTGTACTGGAAAGTGTACAAGATCACCTCCTCACTTGATATCTGATCTGATTCTCCTGTCAACTATCCATCAAAGCATCTACTCCTCAGTAGGATAAGGGAAAGATCCTACTGAGGAGTAGATGCTTTGATGGATAGTTGACAGGAGAATCAGATCAGATATCAAGTGAGGAGGTAATCTTATACACTTTCCAGTACACAAAGATAAGGGGAAAGTAAGTACCAGAACCAAAAGAAACCCTTCTGTATTTAAGAATGGAGATTACGCTAAGCGGCGCGCTTCCGAGCGCACTCCCGAACCGAGTAACCATATCAACTCTAATTATAACTAAGTTTAAACAGACTTTCTATATGTAGCACGATTGCCGCATTCGACAGAGCGGTAGAATCCATTATACCAGGACCCTTATTCATTCAACACA